>JAEMON010000007.1:7689114-7706389 GCA_030264115.1 Lygus lineolaris
CCCCTAATTTATCACAGTCCACTTGTTCATTGAGTGCCGGGTGCAGTCCCCCCACTCTCCCTGAGTTCAGTGTTTTGAGTCAAACAACTAACGATGCTCGTTTGATGTAAACCCACCTTTAAATGAGATTATTTGTGATAATATCGGCCCACTGATGTATTCTATGTCAAGGATCGGAGTTGGGGTCCAATCAGATGCAAAACTACCAAAGCCAAGCGTTCGGCATATACCTCTGCGCTTATACTAACACCTATGCCCAGATAAGTGCCGCCGAATGCTTGGCAGAAGTGGTAGTTTAGCAGCTGGTTGGACTCCAACTTGAAGTACCTTCGGTATCGAGGGAGCAAACTATATAGGTACTTATGTATACATTAGCTCGCTTTAGTTACTTGCATTAGGTACTTATGTATACGCTCGAATTATGTTGTAAAAACGGCATTCGGGGTACAGAACAAATGGGTATAGTCATTGTTAGTCCCACGCGCCTCCTACAGGAATATAGGGATGTCCTCCGAACATCTCCCCTCCTGGTTGGTCGTCGCGAATCCAATTAAATCGTTCTGCAGGTGTGTGTTCAGAGCACGTTCTCTTCCTTCATTCGATTACTGCCCTCCTATACCAACCAACCCCTCCCACCCTCCCCGTCCAATCTAACTCAGTTAGCATTCTTCTAGTTTGTTACACCTTGTAAAAACAACCCTCGCTCGACACATTTTCGTGGTTCCTCGTCCCCCATTGTTGGTCGAATCCCCTTTTTCTAAAGCCAGGAGTCCCCGACGAGTCGCTCGGATCGCGCAATCCTTTCATCCCGTACTGCTCCCCCCTGGCAACCTGTTGTTGTCATGGAAAATTAACACGTTGTAAGTCAGTTTTTATCTTCAATGAATTGTAGTGAATCCTCTGCTTTTATAGGCCGCAAATAGGACCACCGCTTCCACATCATTCTGGTGATGTGTTTTTCCCTCAATATTGAACGATGAAGTGGAAAACAGATGCATTTGTGTGATAATTATGAAATATTATAACCGGGTAGATTTTGCTTCCTCACTACTAAAAGTAGGTATAGGAAGCTATTCGTGAAAGAAGTAAACAAAATGTTGTCCTCTTCACTGTTTTTTTGGGTTTCAAAGCTTTCTGAGCGATTTCGGTTCAATGGCTATTTGTCGGTTCCTCTGTCGGTCTGTCTGTCTGGGGTTAATACATTCTCCCTGGTAAAACTAACGAAATTATGGTCCAATTTTAATGATATTTTCAGGAATTGTGAGGTCCCTAGTTAGTCAGGTCCCTAGTCGGTCTCCTACTAACCGCAAATGTGAATTTCCTGAAGCTTTGGTTTCTCAGTTCCTAATGGACCGATATTTCCCTGAGGGTAGTTGGACTGACTCCGAAATGATTGTCATAATAGAGCTGTAGTCGTGATGGTGTGTGGTGGCAGTTACTATCGAAACCTACTGCTATGGGTATAGGCTTTAGCGATTTCTTCCGGGTTTCCCAGTAATTGTATCCAAACAAGCTTTTCTACCATAGCTATTCCCCTTTCGGCTCTGGTCTCAGAGTTACCTATGCTATAGTTAATTATTAATTGATAGTTATAAGAATTGATAATTAAATTAGATTCTTTCTGGATAAATCTACAACTTGTAAATATCAGCTTCACCTGTTCATGAGGGTTGGTCGTAAGTAAATCAATCTCTTCCATGCCAAATTCCAACCAATTTAATGGCCTTCATCGGGGCTGCAAATTACAGAGGGTCAATGTGTGGACTATCATCAAGGGGTTCTTGGAATATCTAACTAAACTAACTACTGCATCATCCGCACGGCATGAATATTTTAGTACAGCAAATATATCATTAATTGTACTTATCAGCAATTCAGGTATAAATTAATGTAGGTAAACCCCACACCCAGCTAGCTGGTGCACGGAATATACCGCGAGAAAAGAACTGCAGTGCGGACGAGAGACTGAAGGGCGTTTTCAGGGCCTGGGGTTTACGGTGGAGGGGACCGTAAACACATCCAAATTACCACCTAAAACGGCCGTGAGAAATATAAAAGACGAAAAAAAGAAAGGGAAAACCCTTATGGGGCACTCTTTACTGGTTCCTGTCGGATGATAGTGACGATCGTAATGCAAATATTTCCGAGAGGGGAGGAAATAAGGAGTTATAATCTGCTCAGGCGATGATATTCGGAGATGTTGCTAGAAAATATGAAAGCTGGATCGTTTAGGTTATCTCACTTTTGCCCCCTCACTAACAAGGAGGTAAGGGAAGCTAATGTTCGTCCGCATTTTAGTTTTGGAGGACAATTTTATTGTAGTCTTTTCCGCGTTTAAGGTTTCTCTATACCTTCGGTATTGTAGTCCAGGAGGCAAAATCGGTGTCTTCAAAAATCAAAACTTTCACACACCCTTTTCTTTCAAAGCTTATTTTTAACTAATTTGAAAAATTCGGTTCATTGTCTGTTAGTCATATTGTGGTCAACTCTTCGTCAGGCGTCTTTTTGATGAAATATTGAGGGGTTATTGGGGTGATCGTTTCATTCTTCGACAATGATTATAGGGAGTCACCAGAGTAGTCCCTAATGCTCAGATCGTCAACTATTGTCCCCAAAGTATCCACCTTAATTTACCAAGGCTTAGGTACATCGTAGCTGGAAGGGGTAGAGGTAATTTATCTGTGCTCTCTTCCCCAGTGATTGGCTGGAGAAGGGTGCACTGATTGCTTTACCTACTCTGCTCATTTCAAAAACGAAGCTAAGAGGTCCTTATGCTCTCTAGTGACCAGAATATGAACCAGTCGCCTTTTGTCTTTACCTCATGTCTTTCTGTCAACGAGGCTCCTGCATGTTGGAGAATCACTTTCCAGGAGTTTCATTGGCAAAGAGTCAAGGACTCCTTTTGACGTGTTATTTCTTTTTTCCGGATGTACGTAAGTACGTATTTTTCGGATGTACGTAAGGTACTTCTTGACTTGTTCAATTCTTCATCGAGAAAGACATCTGCAGCTCTTTATTTTATTTCATTCCAGGTTTAATTAGTTTGTCAAAACCATTATCTCTGCGAAAGCTGAACATCACGAATCGGTTCCAATGTGACAATCATGCATAAGTTTTTATCATCATTATCATTAATAATAATGATTCATTATCATTAATGAATGTGGTGGTCGGTTATCCCCCTGTAGGGGAAACCGCCTCCACGAGGAGTCTGAGCCAGGAGGGGAGATGGCCTCTCCCACTCCTGGCCAGACAGTATAAAAGCCGCTGCAGATCGCTCATTAAATATGTTCCACATCACAACTCAACCAGACCTTATTATTTCTCTATTCTAACCTTTCTTTCCCTTGTTATATTTATGTTACATGTGCTCCACGACATTGGTGACCCCGACTGTGGAAGATCCAGCTTCAGTGTGAGTCAGAGCAAAGGATTAACCACTTCATAGGGCGAAAGGTGTCCTTTCTTGCACCCTGACTTCATTGACCCTTTCTTTCACGGCCGGAAGTGAGATTTTTTCTGATGAAAACGCACAGCAGGAAAGACATCAGTATGCAGCGGGTCGTTCCTTGGGAACCCTCCTCTCCTCTTCAGCCCTAGTGCATTATTAACAGACGATAATTCAGAGGCCCTCCGCTATGTCAGGTTATGAATTTTAAATCGTAGAAGCTTTTGTTCTATCTGGCTCGACCCCCTCTCCGGGAGCCAGAATCATAAAATGCAATAACCCACAAGACTGGTTGAGGGCGGTAGGAACGTAGGCACGGCCACCACCCTATTTCAAAGGCGCTTCCAGCCTCCAGTGACTTATTATGAAACATTATTACATTGATATTTCAGTGTGGGTGTGAGGTAGAAAGATGACTTCCTTGCTCCCTCCATTTTCCGCGCATTAGTTGATGCTGCCCCATTTTCGGGCACCCCATGGCGATGGCAGCACCTACCTACTCCTGCTGGAGTAATGCTAAGAGAGGGAAGAAAATGCCAAAATATGGATGTTTTTAAGGTTTAGAGCGAAACATTGATGGAACGATTGAACGCGATATGATCGAGCTAGAATGTTTTTATTTACGAGTATTAATGATTTTTATGATTGATTTATTGATGATTGTTAATAAATAACATTACAGTTATTTACAGTTATCTTATCCCATGGGATAAAACAGGAGTAGTAGATTCTAACTCACTTGACACTCTTGTTATTAGCAAGACCACTCATCGACCACTCATTTTCCTTCAAGTTTGTTCTTTTGTACGATTTTTTTCAGTCTTCTGGTCGATGGAAGGTCGGTATTGCGGCTATAAGAGGGCTGAAGTCGTGGTTTGTCATCGTCGAGTTGAACCCTGAACATGTCCCACTGATCACCGGGTGTCTGTTGAGGACGTTGTGAATCATTGAGTTTTTCATGTACCAGTCTGCGTCTGTTATCACTCTCAATTCACGATTTTGAATAACTCGAATATTTCTTACACGGGTATCCGCCGCAGTACCCCAGAAACCACATCTGTATTTCGTCCGGATTAGAGTGAGATAACATGAGACTGTTGGTTGATAGAGATAGTGGAGATTGTTTGTCCGATGCCGCGGTTTACGTGTACGTTTACGTATTTTGCTCACTAGATGTAAGACGTAAGATGTAAGACGTTCATCCGAATGCAACCCTAAATATCTGATGTTGGTCTCGGTTGGAATGGGCTATCCTATCCGGGTTCCATCCTTATGGTACATGGATGGAATTACTGCGGATTTGGAGCTATTTATATTAAATCTCCAGTTGAGCTACTAATACCGACTAAGTAGTATCGATATTTAATTGATTTAATTGTTTGTCTAGTTCTATATCAACCGATACCATTAAGTTGCAGAGTTTCTGGAACCCCGTATTGCTCATTTGTGACTTCTTACTGATATTAGTAAGAAAAATAGTTGAAAACTGAATAATTTTAATATTACCTACTTTTGTATCTGGCGAATTCTTGTAAATGAACTAATTGTTGTGGTTTTGTAACAAGAAATTTATTTCTTGGGTCTTGCTGTTACTGGAAATAATTTATACCTATTTATTTCCAATATCACTCTATGTTACGTTTTGGATTTGGATTAATGTTTTCATATCCTTGTGGATGGAGAGTGAAACGAGAAGTTCAAGGTCACACTGTTACCTATGGGCCTGGTGTCTGCTCAAACAAAACCAACAAAGCACCTACTAGGGGTTTGAAGTGGTATTTGAGGGATCCAAAGGGTTCTCACTAGAGAGAAGGGGGTTACTCAACTCCCCTTCAGGCCAGAATGAAAGCCAACGTTAATTTAAGTTGCCGAAGTCGTAGTACCTGAACTGTTTCTGAGTGATGGATAACTTTGAACATTCTATTCAGGTGGCAGCTGACAGGCCGGAAATGAAATGTTGTTTCGCTTATGACTCCTTTGAATGTCTTTGACGTTATTGAGTTGGGTTCCGTTTGAAGGGTAAGTTGGGAAAAGGAAGATTTATCCTGTGGAAAGGAGCCCCGAAACCCTTCAGAGCGTGGATTTTTGCTTCTCAAACCCGATTCTCAATCTTGCCCGTCTCTCACGACTCTTCTATTACAATACCCATCGTGCAACATCACAATGCTCCGGTCAGTTTCAATACAGAGAAACTCAATAACGAAGAAATAATGACAGGTATTGGCCTCAATTGACAGTCGAATATCATTTCACCGACACAACCTGCTCCTGAAGCACGGAATATTGGAATATCCAGGAATAGGGACGTCTTTGGACTGACGGAATGTCAATTTTTGTGAAAAACCAATCACTACCAGTGAGGTTCTTCAAAATGGACTATATACGTACAACTCTACTAATTGAGTCAAGCAAGAACTGGCAACTTCTGTTTCAATTATTATAATGAAAATATTATAAATATTGAACAACACTCATTACAAGGATATAATGTATGCCCTATATACTCTGAACCGAGATCGTGGCTGTTCCAGACAGATGAATTGAATTATATTACTCGTACGTACTCGAACAACATAACAGTCTATCGTCCTATCATATTGCCGTGCTCTGTCACGCTCTTGCCCTTAATAGAAAGGCGCAACTGATATTTTCACCAGTCAAGCCTTCAAGATTTTCTCTCCAGCAGGAGGCTCAAAAGGAACGCGCGATTATCGACATTGTATACCTGGGAACACCCCCCCTTTGCTGCGTTTATTTCTTAGCCAAGTACCCATCGATTTGCTAATGCTAATGACTTGGTTTTGAATTCTATGATCCGTGTAGCTGTTTCTGGTTTTCTTGAGCTTTATATTATACCATTAACCATTTGCCACGCCGCCCCTCAACCATGCTGATCCCTCCATGCATGGGGTTATCCTTACAGGTGTTGTCTCCCATCTATGTGCCAATGTCTTTGAATGCCAATGACACTGAATTGCCTCCAGCGGAGGGCTCTGCGTTACACTATATATTTCTCTAATTCATAATAATATGTCAATGTCAAGCGTGTGTCTGTCTGTTTGTTTGTGAAGCAATCAGCTGTAGCTCGCTGTTTGCTCTCCAACGTTTTCGTAATCATACCAATGGATTGGACTTCTTTTCTGAACGATGTGTGCACAGCGAGCAACCAGGTCAGTGATCAAAGCAAGAAATCACACATCTAAAACGCTCTGGAATTCTTTCATAAAGAGAAATTCTTGCTTTCCACAGACGCGAGTAACAATCTTCGCCGATGATTTCACGAAATAGCAGAAAAAACGATTGGTAGGTAAGACTAGAATGTTTTGCCAAAACCAACTTTCTCGGTGTTTTTCCTCTCAAGTCACCCCTTTCGCATTTTACGGTCTGGAAGCGATTCGGTATTCATTCACCGCGAGAGCCGTGCGGCAGGTGCACGGAACTGCTGTTTCTCCTGCTCATGATTTCGCAGTTTGGAAACGGCGATTGTAATTGGTTTCATATTTGTTTCCCTTCCTCGCCACCAGGCTTCTACAACCACCCTCTGTTTGTCCCCTCAAAGTCAACACGAATTGCCCCAAGTTTATTGGATTTTCGGGTGGTGAAGGTGGAGGAGTTGAGGGAAGAACGTGTCGCCACGGAGCGTTTTTCCTTGGGTTTTCACGTTTCCCCATCTACTTTTCCGAGAGCTCTCGAGATCGATACATCTTCGTTTTACTTCGTAACATGGAGTTTAGACTTTTCTCAACCAATTTGAACATTTCGAGATAAGTGAAACTCCATCTCATTCAATCAACTCGTGATTGCTTTTGCCAAACAAAAGGCATAACAATCGTAATTAACAATAAATACCGTATTTACCTAGCCAAAATGAGGTTTTCTGATTCATAGTTAGGAATCTTAGTAAGATTTGACCACTTTATTAAAAAAAACGTCCTTCGAATATAGGTGTCGCTCTGCACCAAACAGAACCCCTTTCAGCTTTCTTGCAAACGTTGCTCTGGAAGGTTGCAGAATGCTCTGGTTGATGGTTGAAAAAGACCAAGCTGGTTTTGATATGAATGCTGCGATGTGCATGATAAGACGTGAGGTAGTAGTCACCGTTGCGATGGTGAGGATAGATGGGCTGATAAATGTTCCTCTGTGGTAAAAGAGAAAACACAGCCGGGATCGTCTGAGAGACTATTCTTTTAAAGTAGCCCCAGCGTAGGTTTGAACGTACAGGTCAGATGGAATAAAATACGTCAAGTGGCCATCTGGAGATTGAAGACACGTATGCTCGGAGTGTATCCCATATAGGAAAATCTCGCAATATGAAGTAAGCATGATATACAAGTATATTATGTAGATCCAGTGGCCTATGTAGAATAATAGTGAAAGAGATTGGCTCATCTCGAGTCACTGTGCATGCGTAAACTATAGAACTTGAAAATCGTTGACACAGAAAAATCTCCGAATCTATTTGACCAGTTTTGATGACATTTTTAGGGATCGTGCGGGTCAATCCCTGGACGTTCCTCAACGAATTTCATTGCCATCGAACATGGTAGCGTGTGGGTGCAAACATGAATTCCTCAAGACATCTATTTCTCACGACCAGTTCACTCAATTTCGCTCAGATTTGGAAGGTAGTTGGAGGGTTCGTATCTATAATAGCTATAACTGTGGAGGCGTCAACTTGAACTTGAAATTTGTTCCCGGATTGTCAGATCAGTGTAATTGAGCATGCGCACATGTTAGAAATATGAGGAAGCTTAACTGCCCACCCAACTTGACAGAAGTTATAGAACTGTTGTCATTTTTGTACTTGAAAGGATGTCAAGTTCTGTATGAACATAATACACGTGGATTTACCCAATTCAGAGAGTGAGTTGAAATGTAAGAAGGTGTGTTGTCTTATCTACACCGAGTGCATGACTGAAGTTGACGTGTAGATCGTATTGATCCGCCAATCTCTGACGGATGATAGTCACGTTGAGCTCGAGATTAAGTATGCGGAGAGCATATTCGGCGTTTTTCTCTTCCTTTCGAACGTCAATGTTGATTGCAATGGCGGGGAACCGAGCGGGTGAGATGCGTAGTGCTGGGAGCAGATTCTTCTGTCGTATAATGTTTAGGGCTTGGCTATTGTTTCATAGCTATCAGGTTAACTCCTCAAGGAACCTTTGATCTTGACTTTCTTTTATCTATTCGATTTTCAAAGGAATATTATAGAGCATTTTGGGAAAGATAGAGGGAGTGTGTTTCCTCGCTTGATTTTACCAAAAGAACGCCCTCATATAAACAGGGAAGTCTCTTTCCTCATCTCAGGTAGTCTTGCATTTTTCATACTTACATATTTTTCTAATGTCTTCCTGTGAACTTCAACGTGAATCGTGATCGGTGATACCTACCTACTTACTACTACACATAGGAAAAGGTGCAATCCTCGTAACACACCCGCACTGTTTTGTTCTTTCCGGATTTTTAGCGGATTTGGTTGGAAGGGTTGAAGCACACGTTACAGGATTTATCAGTGGAAAATGAATGGCGATACAAAAAATAATATTATATTCTAGTGAATTTCAATGATTGACTTATGAAAATGTGGATTGAATAACGAACAGGTGCGAAGTAAATTACCCATGTACTTGGAAACCCATTTCAGTAGAGAAAAGAAAAAAGTTCCATTCATGCAGAATGAGTTTATGAGCGAATTTTCAAAGAATAATTTTAACCGATTGGTGGGTGATTCTTATAGGTAATTTCACGCTGATTCAGAATATACCATTATGTTCCTATGTTTAAGATGGTAATTTACGCCAAAAATAAATGGTAATTTGACCCCTTGGAGTACTTTTCAAAAATTTGCATGATTGAAATTTTGAAGCCATTGCAAAAGCTTCATTATCTTCGAAAAATCGCTAAAAAGGAGTTATCAAAACGTTTTTTATTTCCAGGAAAATAATGAGTTATGACTGACATTAGTAATAAACAAGAATAAGTTCTTATTTGTAACTGGTAATGACCTAACCGCCAAAATCAATTTAACAATGTAACTCCTCACTCATTGTATTTCCGTGGAAATTGACAAAGTTTTCATTAACTCATTCATTTATTTTCTTTATTGAATTGAATAGTTACTGCTTTTTCATATTCCTCTCTTTTTACATGAAATTAACAAGAAAATTTGAAAACGGTTCTGTAATATAATAGTCGAAGAAGGGAAAATGACGTAACGATAGAATTATTGCGAGAAGATGGAGAGCTTTGAATAATGGAAGGGGTAACG
Source organism: Lygus lineolaris (assembly GCA_030264115.1). Lineage (NCBI taxonomy): Eukaryota > Metazoa > Arthropoda > Insecta > Hemiptera > Miridae > Lygus > Lygus lineolaris. The sequence continues at coordinate 7,698,831 of JAEMON010000007.1, forward strand.
GCTTTGAAGGAAAACCTCTGTTATGAGACTCTCAAGGAAAAGTGAGAAAACTGTGAAACTGAAACCGATTTACCGTTGGAGGGTCTTCATTTCCTCTTTATTCGCTTTCGAGGGTTAAAGTCAAATGATTCGAATTCAAGAGAACCAACTTCAGTAGATGCCATAACTATCCCCTCTCCCTTTTTCACCACTACATTTTGTTAAGTATCTAAACAACGGGAAGGCTGGAGGGTGAAAGTAGCTTGTGGAAGTACCTCTCAGAGGCAGTTACTGTTGAAACTTGTAGGTCTATGTCGAATAATGTCTACCACTTCTGAGTCGGGTCGGAGGGTAGTAATTTTCCTTTATTGCTCGACGAACGGCTCCCTCAGGCGTCTAAGCATCTCCGGTTCATTTTCATTTCCTGACAAGGACCTTAATATCGGCGTCAGCTGGGAATGACAGCAGAGAGGACAGAAGGGGCGAAGGAGCGGCATCCGCGATGTTCGAGGTTATGGGTAAATCGAGTCGAGGACGTTAACAACTACTTACAGAAGTCTCGGGTCACCTCAGGAGCAGTAAATTTGATTCTGGTCCCAGGAGTAGTTGCGACGCATTCCTTATAGGGAAAGACGCGGCTATGGGACTTGGAGGGAACCAGCATTTTCCCAAGTTTGGTTAATGCATCCCACTCGACGTCTGAGAGTGGAACAGTAGGAATCCGCCAGCATGGCTTGAATATTCAACGCTCTCGAGGTTGGAAGTAAACATGCTAATCCCACCGGTCTACTAAATATATTTTCGTTTGACCCACTCACAAATAAGTGCTGTTTCTGAGCAAACTGCCTGAGAGGTCTCAGGCATTTGCCATGGTTATCGTCTAGACAAAAGCGAATACAGATCAATTTCTTGGCACTCTGCTGTCTTGTTCACCTTTATCTTGATTCATAAAATACGGATTTCAACTAGGAAACAAAGTTTGACGACTCACCTGTTTAACTTCTTTCTTTTTTATAGGTCAACATCTTGCGATATTCGATCATCCTCTTCTTCCTGTCTACCTGCAGATACAGATTATCAACACTGATGTTTGGTATTGTGGATACTGCCCACAGTTAGTCAAACTGTACATTGACTTGTTTTGCTTCCTTTTATGCAGGCATTCGAACAATTTTTGCGCTCCAAATTTAAAATTTAAAATGCAGGATAAAGCGATAGCGGTCTGACGGCAATGAAATTCAAAGAGGACCGTCTAGAGGTCAACCGCACAATCCATGAAAGCTTATCAAAATCAGATAAAAGTTTCGGAGTTTCAAAGCTTTCAAAACTAATTTCGCACCTTGTCTGTCTGGTAGGGTGTGTACGGTTGCGTGTAACTGGGTAACTCCTTGTCTCATGCACAAATTTAAAAGGTATGTTCCGATTTATATGAAATTTACAGGGATTCTGAAGTTCGCGCCTTCCCTGTAATTGTCAGCCCTGTCGTATCAGAAGCTGCCTCTACGCTTGCGCTAACGTGATTTCCTGAATCATTCACTTAAACAAGACTGTTCTTTGAGGCGGGGCGGACAATTTTCAAATCTTCAAAATCCTCAACAAATCGTGTCAAAAATAAAGTAAAAAATGAGTGAGGGTTAAAAAATAAGCTGCTATATCAGATGAGTCGAGTATTGAGCACATAGATGATTCGAGTCGAAAATGGGACTCGATAAGTTGAGTAGATGAGTTGAGTCAACAATTGAGCTCCCAGATCAGCTTACTAAAAAGTTTAGTTCCCATATATTATGAGCTGTACACCAAAATATAACATCTAGGTGTGAACAGAAGAAAAGTTGCAGTCCGAATATCAAGTTTCAGCGCTTTTGATGTTCAGGATTGAAAACACGTTTTGAGCCATGATTTGTTCATTAGCTGTTTCTATACGTCCACGTTACAATAAATGAGGAAGCTCGCCCAACTCGACCGAACTCGCGGCTCCTTTGGAATTTGTTTAATGGCCTTTAATGATAATCTATCTAATTAATACTAGCCGATTTCCCAAACTAGCGTGGAAAGTTTCCCCATGTTTTTGAAACTTCATCTCAAAGTGATTATAAAAACGGTGGAACACCGGATCCCCAGTGACGGGCAGGTTGTCCCGGGGGCCGTTGACTCTAATGATAAAAGTGAAAGAAGAGGATGACGGTAATCTCGAATAGACAGGAACTGCCGAGGTTTTCCTAAATCAGGGTAGGGTTTGAGCATGATTAGAACATACAGCTGATCATTATGTTATATCAACTGCAACTTTCTGCGTTTTTTGTTGTTGCAATTATTCGTGATTTTCTTCCAAAATACTAGCCCATTCCATATTCCCATGAATGAATGATAACATTCATTGCATATTATCCTAACAGGGAATTCCCATCCGTACCTATTTCATATATATAAACCCCTTCTATATTACCCTCCAAAACCTATTTTGTGTTTACTCAAACTACAGTAGGTACCTAACTACCTAAACATTTTCTTGGAACGTAAAACCACTTAGAATAAATGTTACTCTTGAAATTACAACATCACATGAAAGTTTGCTTCAGTTGAACATAAATTAACATGATATTTTCCAGTACCTCCTGGCGAAGAAAAACAAATTTGGTATTTCATATTCCCCTCCGTTCCTTTACTAGTAATTGCAGCAGACCTTGGCCTGAGACCGCTGCCAGGTCAATAGGTAAAGAGGTCTTCCCTCGCCATTCAGTACATTTATTACATATTGCCGTAACTCCGGAGACGCGGGTCACCCTCGGGTCTTAGGGAGCTATGATTTACGCTTTCAGGGCTTCCCCAGCAGGTCCCTAACCTCTCGTCGCCTTTATATTGTATCACCCGACCCAGTCGTTTTATTACCAATTTATATATCGGCGGAGCTCATCAGAAGGGTCCCTGGGTGAAATATTGGATAACAGCGACGTGGCAGGGAGTGGGGGAAGTGAAAAATGACTCTGTCATCTCCTCCAAGCACGCGTACCACCTTGTGTTCATCGGAAATACTTACACTTCCATTTACTATCGAGGAGAACCGTAAATTTATAAAGGTCATCCACTTCGAGTTAGTGGGTGAAATTTAGTAATCCCCATTGGGAAACTTGCATGGTTTTTTTTTTCGTACCTACCTAATTGAATGATCTTAATGAGGGCTTTACAAAAAAGTGCAATATGAGGGGTATCCGACGATTGAAAGTTACCGAAAAATGTGTCTTGTAATTTGAACCTAACTGACATCACTGCCTGCCTGGGCGGCCCCCCTTTTGCGGAACCTAAATGACGTCCCGCGCTCCCTTTCAACCCATTTTCAGGGCAAACCAGCCGTAATATCGAGCTGAAAATTGGCACCAGGGGCTTTTGAAGTTCCCCATTGTCTCAAACAGACGTTACATGACAATAATTTATTTAATAATAATTATTATTATTATTATTGTCAAGTGTGTGTCTGTATGTTTGTGACTCAACTCCGCTTGAACGGCAACTCCGATGTTGATGGGGCTTTTCGCAAAATGATGGGTAAATTCCAGGCAAGGTTATGGTTAGCAATTCCTGGTTATGGTTCCTCTAGTACCTGTAAATAAACACATTCGTAAATCGTGAATGGCCTTGCGCAATTTTACAACTTTCCGGACCGAATGGGAACGAGATGCAAACTGCCGAAAAGAACTTTTCGTGACGAATTCAACGATACCACAACGATTCCTATGAGTTGAGCCGTTTTGATTTAGTCAATCGGGAAAGATCGTTGAAATTTGGTTATAAAAGCATCATTTGGTTATAAAAACAGAAGTATTCTCAGTTGATTGTCAGGGGCATAAATTGATAGTTGCAATCACCACTTGTTCGCATTACGTTGGAGTTGAAATTACGTTGATAAGAAACGGTCAAGCTCTGGTTATCATAAATGATTTAATTTTCAGTTACTTTCACTTGTGCATCCTGATGGGACGATGAAATTTGGTATTCAGCCTCGTAAATTTTCTAGACTCGAAAAGCTGCCTTTTCCTCTCCAGTCAGCTTTGTTCCGTTGTTCAATTGATCAACATGTTCTTCCTAGGATGATGAATTGTGGACCCGTGCTACGCAGGGATTAATTAGCTAGTTATGGAATATTACTTTACAACAGATGATAGCAATGTCTTTATTCCCAATAATTTATCGTAGTTCGTTCTTGACCTACCTATCTGTCATTGACCTGCGTCCAGGCTTTTCTCTCTTGTATCTATCTTATCTTTTGATATCATATTAATTGCACAAATTGTTGGAATCACACAGCACAATTTTCTATTAGGGTTATTATTATTATTTTTTTGTTAGCATAACATAAAATTATAACTAACCGTGGTCATGGTCATAGTTTTAATTCGTGCAAAATTGTGCGTATTTGCAATATTGTGCTTCCGAGTCTACCGAAGGTAGCGGAAGCTTTGTTTTCACTTTGAAAATCGAAACAAATGTCCTCCAAAATTGAAATTTCTACTCGCATTTTACGTTTCAGAGCTTCCTGAACAAATTTGGCTCCGTGTCTATTATTCGGTCTGTCTGTCTGTCATTTCTTCCAGAGTTTTCATCCGATTTTGTTCAAATTGCGGGTAGGGCCACTTGAGCGCCCATATGAATTTCATTATGATTGAATCAACTCTACGCTCTACGCATGCTGCGCTATCGTGGATTTCGTTCATGATTATGTTGACATTTTGTCAAAACTGACAAAAATCAACACGATCAAGTTTTTTTGAACTTACACAATAATTTCCCGCTTTCCTTCAATAATTTGCTAGGACGCGAGGAAGCTATATGCCATTTCCACTCGGCAGAGTAATCTTTGCTTCCTCCCTACCGAAGCTAGGGAGCTATGACTGTATTAGTGCAAGGAGTCTTGCGCTTTTTGCAGTTCAATGCTTTCTGAACAATTTTGTTTCCTCGCCTGTCTGTCTGTCGGTTTATACGTCTGTCTTTGGTGAATTCCTTGACACAATACGAAATTATGGTCCGATTTCAGTGAAATTTTTAGGGATTAAGGGGGGATTTTCAGGGGGGGTTAGGATCTGGACGGTCCCCTACAAATTTTATCGCAGTCAACAAATGGTAGTTTGTGCGCATGTGCAATTTCCTGGAACAACGGTTTCTGAGTTCCTAATGGATCGATTTTGCTCAAACTCGGAGGGTAATTCGGGGCTGACTCCAAAACGATTGCCTACGAATTTCTTCACAATATTGGATCAGTAATTGCTACTGTGCATGCGGAAACTTGAAATTTGTTGTCGTGCTGTTGTAAGAAAACGATAATATCCACCCAAATTGTTTTAGGCTCGGCCGTTTGAGTGCCTTATTTTTTAATTTTTGGACTTGATAGAGAAACTCCTCTGTATTTGTGTGAAAACGATAGATTTCCCCATTTTCGACCACCCTGCACACGAATCCGTTTTAACTCCTTCAGGTAGGTAAGTGTGGTGTGCGGGTGTTTTGTGTGTTTATGTGCGACCCGCCATTACTACACGATCCAATGATCCAAAAAATCTGGAATTTTGATGTTATTTTGGGGTATAAGGATTTTCTTGGTACTTCATTGCATTCGGATCATTATTAGAGGGTGCGAATGTGCAAATATGAAATACGCCGAGCCAGGAATTACTCCAAGGATTACTCCAAGGATTAAATACAAGGATTACTCTAGACCAAACATGTTTTTAGAAAGTTTCAAGTTTTTTTTATACATACCTAGTTGAAGATTTAAGGCAGTTCTATGTGTATTTGAATGATGAAGAGGCGAGCCAGATGCCTAGTATACCTACTCATAAAAGTCATTATTTCAAATCTGTAAGTATATTATAAAAACATGAATTTAGTAATGCATGAATTGCTACGATAATGTTCTTTTAATTAAACAATAGACAAGTTACAGTCCTCCTTATTGCGAAATCATTTTTCAAGTTTGCTGTCTGAGGTTTTGATCAATACGTTATTAGTAGAGATAAGAATGAACTATTGGGAGGATCGTGAAAACATGTCTGAACCAATGGGGAAGAAAAATAGGGCAAAGGTTTCATCAGAAGACAATCAAGCGATAAGAAAGTTGGGTGAGTGAAAAAAAGCGGGGATAGTTACCTGCGGGTAGCAGTCCGCAGAGGCAGGCTTCAATTTCGCCGGCCATGGGAGGCAGGAAGCTGATGAAGTAATTGGGTGTAATCGTTAATTGGGAGCTCGTGTTCAAACGACGATAAGGGGTTGCCCAAATGAGACGGCGCCGTTGCCAACAAAGTTTCCGACCTCGGCTATATTGGAGTTGGTCCTTAAGAAGAAAAGGAAAGGATATTGGTCCTCCAGAGGCCCGATATTACGTTCGATTGTTTTAGTTCTCATTCCAGAAAAGGACCGCGAGGTCCCAACAGCAGTGTTCTAAGCCAGGAGAGACCCCTTGATAACCACTCCAGTCTTTCCCGGTAGCTGTCACTGGAGGTCATTGAAGGACGATAACTGCTTGTTTTTATCGCCTCATGTCCTCGCAGGGTGTTCTGGTATCTGCTTCAGCGTCGGGGGTGTTCTGGAAAGGCACCCTTTTGCTTTTTATTTCGAAATAGGTCCCTTGGATTGTGCCGATCAGATTATCGACTCGTCGTCGACGGAAAATTAGCTTTTCTTATTGCGAAAAACTCAATCTCCGAAGGGGAATTCCTCTCAGGAAAAATCAAACAAACCAATAAGTAAACGGAACCATTCACCAATAAAGCTGCTATACTGAAATCCAATTGCAAATAAATCGTTTCTTTCGAGTTGCTCCCATATTTGTGAGGTCAGCATCTCTCTAATACACGTATTGGTTTTCTTCGATCAAGCGGAAAAAATAAGTACCTAATATAATTTTCTCTCCAACCTATACCATTATTTAGAATCTCCTGAGAGTGAATGCGATTGATTAAATGGAAATTTAAGACAATTTCAACGCATTGGTTCCTAACCAATGTTTTGGTTGATTCCTAACTCGTTCGTACAAATGTATACATATAGATAATACCAATTTATGTATATACATTTAGGTACATGATTTTACAATCTCTAGTTCCCAAGAACTTCTCCAAATTCTAAACTGAGAACATGAAGTAAGATAGTAAGAAATCCAAAATATACGATCAGAAAAAACCGAGCAGTCCTACTTTAATTGGAATTTAATTATATTATTTAGCCTGTGACGAGTGGGGATTTCGATTGGGATTTTGAAGTTGGAATTCCGATTTTGGAGGAAACATTTTTGTTTGACTTCTTGCACGAACCTGAAGCTTCTAGTAAGTAAGCAAGACAAGTTCAGAAATCTGAATCGTTTCAATTCAGCTCGATCGCCATTGATATTTCCATGCACCTTCTTCGGGAAAAGTGAAGAAAGTAGACTTATAAGCACACTGTAATTGTGGATATTGTCACGCTTTAAATAATCAAGAAAAAAGTTCCATTCTTGCAGCATGAGTTGATGAGCGAATTTTCAAAGAATTTCAACCGATTTGGTGGGTGATTCTTATTAGGGGTGCATTCGAACTCTCGAACTCACGAACTTTCGA
>JAEMON010000007.1:7955260-7975295 GCA_030264115.1 Lygus lineolaris
AATCTGTTGTCATGGGCGTAACTCCGGAACTACTGGATCAATTTTGGTGAAATTTCCAAGGATTACGCGGGATAGAGCCTAGGGGGTCTCCTATGAATTTCATCGCTATCGGCCGCTAGTAGCATGTGCGCATGCGCAAACTTGAATTCTCTGAACTACGGTTTCTCATCTCGTTATTGACCTATTTCGCTCAAATTCGGAGGGTAGTTTGAGGTTGACAATTAGCTTTGATTTTTGACATGATTGTATCAGTAATACCTACTGCCCAATTGCGAGAGAGAGCCTCAATTCTACTAATGTCGGTGACATTTTCAGAGATTGTACAGGGTAGCCCCGCATGACGGTCCCCTATGAATTTCATCGCCGTCGGACCATTAGCGTGAGTGCATGCGCAAACGTGAATTCCCTGAAATTACGATTTCTCAGTAGTTTCCAATGGACCGATTTCGCTTGTGTAGTTGAGGGCTGAATCCAAAAAAATCACCTACGAATTTTGCCACAATTGAATGAGTGATGGCTACTGCACTTGTACAAAATTCAAATTTATTGTCATAGGCATAAATCCGGAACTATTCTAAAAATGTCGGTGAAATATTCACTAACTATACGACCATGTTACAAAAGTGAGGAAGCTATACTGCCCACCCAACTTGGCAGACGTTTTTTACAAGGGCATCTCCCCATTCTGTGGTGATGTTGTTATCCAATGAAGCAAGAGGACTGATACCGGTGTTTATGCAAATTTTAGGAAGTAGGTATTTCCAAGGAAAACTAGATGTCTGCTTGCTTCTTATTGGAGACATTCTAAGTGTAATAACGGTATACGCTATAACGAGTACCTATAGAACTAGAAAACGTGACTGGAGAGACGCCATTTTTACAAGCAATTGTGAAATGAAATGTGAACAGTTGAACGAGGAAAAGAGAGCATTCCCCCTTTCCATGAACGTTAAAGTTGATACCAAGTTGTTGCAAAAGAAAAAAAAAGGCCTCGAGGATGGAAACTGCTAATTTGTCCTTGGGAAAAGCTGATTACATGGAGTGAATTCGGAACTAATCCAGAAGCAGGGAGCCTAGGGGGTAATTTCATTATAAATCTGAGTTGTAGTAAGAAACTTGGGGGTCTCTCCTTCCATCTTACTCCTTCTTGCCTCAGTGTTTCAGAAGAAAATTTTCTTTGAAACTAGCCACTTAAGATGTTCGCAACAACGGGCAATGGGGCCGCCTCCTCTTCCCATCTAGCTGGGTAGAAAGGTGAGACTCAAAAGTTTTCGCTTCCGTTTTATACTCCTCCAGCCAGAACTACGGTCCCTTCCTCATTATAGGGAGTGAAAAGTGCTTGAGTTTTCCACACAAGTCGAAGTGGAGTTGAGACGCCACTACGTTCATTCCCTATACATTCTACACTTTTTTCCGTACAGTTGCAAAACAAGCCCTCCCGCTACCTTAGCATATATTTCCTGTATACTCCACCATCATCCTATAGCTCTACTTTATTCTTTCCCAGGAGTACATCGAGAGTGAGTGGCTTCGGAACTAGAGACGAGTTTCCAAGTCTGTAACGGACTATCTATGTGCCAACATAGTTTGATGTTGGTTTAACCGATGAATTAAATACCTACAATATTAGAAAATACATTATTTGTAGATCCTTTTGGTTGAAACTACTAACAATGGCCACATTGGACAGTGGTACATTGTCATCTAGCTGATCCTATTTAATCGAAATTGGGAACCCTAAGGAATGAGCAAGGATGGAAGCTGGCAATCAAATGGTTACGCAATAATGCCGGCAATACAGGGAATGGAGAAGCTGACCAAAATGCCAAGCTTTCTGCGGCGGATGATAAATTTGTGGCAGTATTCAAGGGGCTACTACTGTCTAATTGAGGATTGTGGAAAGAGGTGGATATGGAGGCTTGGGAGGCATTGCGGATGGTTCAGATAAACAGACAATATACATGGGAGTTCTTCCCAAATGTGACATCTAGAATGAAGCTGAGTTTTCCGGTCACATAGAAAATTACCACGATATTATAGTATATAATATATTATCTAACCACGGGAAACATGAATAGTGCCTCTAGTGCCTGGGTTGGTGTATCCGTGGAGATGTGCAATCATGGGAACATCTCCTCTTCCATTGCCCATTGTTGTTACGGCTAATAGTTTTCTCTTTTTTTTTATTGCATACCTACCTAGATTTCAAGAATGTCAAAATTTTCGAAGTTCGAAAAAAGTTGGTTTAGTCCCCCGGAGATAACTACTCTCCATTTATTATTGCAGATTCGGTCTCTACGTAAAATGTCACAACAAACACCCCCCCTCACTCTCACTATAAATATCGTTTTTCAATTGAACAAACGAGCGAGAACGAGCTCAATAGGTGTTTAAAACTCGGAAAACTGGTTATGTTGATGTGTTAAACTGACACATAATATTATGGCACATGATTCTGAGGTATTTTTTAACGCTGATATCCATTTTCTGATTTGATACGGAATTCCAGGATTTATACAAAATTGATACACGGACATTGACTGATACGGAATTTCAGGATTTATACAAGATTTGTATGATTTGTTATGATTTGTAGGAGTAGGTATTATATTTTCCCCGTTTTTATATTTTCTCACTCACGGTTAGAAATGAAAAATACTAAAATATATGGGGATCTATCGAATGTGCCTGTCCCATAATATTCCGAGTGCGATAAGTGGAAATCGGTGTTGCGTCCAGCGAGGGGCAGAGATTCCGATGAATAATTTCGAACAGCAACTGGAACAAAGCCGAAAGAAGAAAAAACAAAAGAGCGGCCGAAAGCTAAACCGACCAAAACGACAGCGTTTTAGTGTTAGAGGGAAGAAAATTCTCCCGCAGCCAGCCCAGACAATAGCCGCACTCTAAATTATTCAGAAACCACGAGAAAGAGTGTGGCCACTTTCACAGAGGCGGAGCGCGGAAAATCCCTGCTAATGTGAATCCAACAAGTTAGTTGGGTACAGAAAGGCCCTAGTTTTACCTCTGACAACTACAATTCCGTTTGAAAACTGAGGTGTAACTTCCAAGTCCGTAGCGGTAGACTTCTTGGTAATTCCCTCTGCCGTATAGAGGCAGTGTAATCCTTTCCATTAGTGAGACCACCTACACGGTGGTGGGACAGTTCGTATGTGAGCGGATCAAGATGTTTGCCTAGTTTTCTCAATGCAATGATTACAGATGGGGAAATACGTAATTTTTGATATTTTCAGAAGAAAATTCAGCTGTTTTAAACTGCTTCGAAACGTTAGTTATGCAAATTTTCAAAAATCAGACTATTCTAAAACGATTTCTAGAATTTAACACTTTTTGATGTAAGTACCTATATTATTATGGATGTATGGTGTATGGGTGAATGTATGTATGTTTCATTTCAGACGATATCTGACCCTAGTATCGATATAATGAATCGAAACATTTCAAAATGTCAATAACATCAAAAGAAAGGGTAAATGCGTTGGCCAACATTTTCGGAGTACTCCCAGGAGCACTCTCTTCCTTTCAAATTCTGAAAATTAAGGGTCAAAAAACTTTTTAATTATTGCTATCTCAAACATAGGTACATATTGGTATACTCGGAATTAGTGATACATTTCCTATCACCCACCAAATTGGTTAGAATGATTCTTTGAAAATTCGCTCATCAACTCATGCTGCATGGAACAACAGGAATTTTCATTTCACAAATTATACCTACCTATGTTATTTTTACATAGGTAGGTAGGTAATTGATTTTTCGAAAAAAAAGTCAATCCCAAAATCAGAATAATGTCCTTGTAATGTTCAAATTTACTGTAGTGTAAACTTAGGAGTGTAAACGAAACTACATTATTGTTTATAATAAAGATTATTATTAATATTAACAACTAACTGGTTAACCGATGTAGGTCCCTTCACGCTGACGGTGTAATTTTGTTTAATAATGAGTACTCACTGTGTTCATTCCGCACCTCGGAATTCCAAAGTAGGTAGGTAATCCCAAGCATTGGAATAGGTAACTTTAATAGGTATCCTCTGGTGTGCGTTTTGACAGACAGGTAATGCAATGAGTTTTCCCCGTTAGTCCTTTGTAATACCTACTACTAGTACCTACCTCCAAACACCCTTCACCCACCAAGTCAATGGACAATTATTGTAGTTATCCCTTCCAAACCACCCTTAGGTACCTTTTCACTAACCCTGGATCCAACATTCTGTTACCCGTTCTCATAAGACCAACACATCCTTTAACCGTTAGCAAAACCTTGTTATATTTTGGCAGTGAAACCGGATTGAATATTGATTTACTTCTTGGATTGCGATTTTGTACTGTTTATTTGAATTATTGATTATTTGACTTAATACACGGCTTGGAAACGGGCCATTCTTGTGTAGTGTACCTTATTTATCCAGGCTATGAACACACTGGTTAGCCATTGCATTGTACAGGATAGTTCGATGATCAATGCCATCATGTGGATCTAACAGCAGAAATTAAACGGAATCCGGGTGCCTTCCATAAAATTCGCTTTCACTATACACAGGTGGACTACCATTTAATTTATAAACGTAGATTATAATTGGACTGATTTAGAGATAACCCTCGTTTCATTCAGTTTGCATGCATGGTGGCCTGATAAGCAGAACCATAGACTCAATCCAACCACCTCACCCCTCGTGCGCGAAGTTGAGAATTTTCACTTCATTTTCCCCCGTTTCACATAGTTTGCAAGAGGGCTGAAAACTCTGGATTTACCCAACCCCATCTCCCTCAAAATACCCACTCACTTTAAACAAATTTTAAAAAATCCACAATGCCTCGAATAGCAAGAGTTTCTTGGCTTCAATAATCAAGCTTGGTTACAACGTTTTAGTGGAAAGTTCACGATCTTTACATAATCGATCATTTAAAACGAAAACTAAAAGTACCTAATTGTTTTTCACAACACACACATATTATGTATGTATTCCTAATAGCGGGTAATATTACATTAATTACCAACATAAATTGTAGGTACATACATATTACATCACATAAATAATGAACCGTTGAGTAATATGAACTTCGTGGACGGTGTTCAAATATCCAAAAGCCTTCTTTCAGTCTCCAGTGTGCTCGAATGTGATCGTATTCAAATAATATACCGTTATTCAATAAAATGTACCTAGACTCCTCGCAACCAACAGTCATGCAAACGACTTGGAGTAATGAAAAAACTTTACAAAATTAAGTTACAAGGAAATTCAAATTCGAGGAGGAGCCCTACCGAGTGAATGTTTATAACGCGGAAATTTCATAATATGAAAGTCGCTGCAGAATTTAAGTTAAGACTATTCGTGTTGAAAACACCATAGTTCATAACTAGTAATATGTCTCGGCGAAGTCATTTGGTACAGCCTTGTCGCCCTGCTTTACCTCTGTAAGCTTTTTCCCCCCAGAAATATCGCATTTTCTTCTTCCAAGTTCCGCAACACCGTTTGCCACGGTTCATCCCGTCTCGCCCTCGTTCCCCCCCGCACTTTGCGGAAGTATAAATTATGAAAGGGGATTTTTTCCCAGTTTTACCCCCTCTTCTCCCACTTTACCTTTCCGCCGTTAACCTTAAGCTGTTATAAAGTTTAATGTAGAAAAATATAGGCTGCCATTAAAGGGTGAGGGGCAGCCGCCCTCCCCTTCTCTCTTCTTTGGAGGACGAACTTCGAGAAAAAACTGTTTCCTTTAACAACTTGAAGAAACGAGTTTTGTCTTATAATTTCACAAGATGGCTGCATAGATGAAGCTAAGGAAGGAAGTAGGGGGTTAAGGCTTCTTCCTAATGACTGATGACCCACCCGGATGGGGACGCACTATTAACGATTTTTTCCGCCCGTCCTTATTCCACTTCTTCTTCTGCTTAAAGTTCAGCCGCGTGTAATTTACCATAATTAAAAATCACCAAAGTTCTTCCACTCGAGAGTTTTCTTATCCTACTTTCCTCTCCTCCTACTTGAAGAGGTAAATGATGAGCCAGTGGGAAGTAGATGAACCTGGTTAACTCCCTCAACTTCGGGCGGTTGAAGGTGCTTCTACAAATTTCGACCGGGTAAAGTTGCAGCGGAATAATTTATAACAGTTTCCCCACAGCTTACAGCAATAAGGCTTTTCGCTCCTCATGATTTTCTTGGTTTTGCGCGTGAATAAGTTCAGGTGTAAGTACTACGATAAATTTAAAAAATAGTAAATTCCTTTTTTGTTCGACTCAGTAATGATGATTTCTGTGAAAGACTGACGGTACTCAAAAGTAGCCAAATCCACCACATGAAATATTCCGGTAGGTACTAAAGGAATGTTGAGCGCAAAAAGCACCATCGAAGTAGAAAACTCGATAATAGCCACATTTTTGAAGTGAACGCTGCTATTCTTGAGTTATCGACTTCGATGGAGCTTTTTGCGCTCAACATTTCCTTAGTACCTACTGGGATATTTCTATCAGCAATACTTGCCCTAACAACGCCCAAAGCACAAAAGTCCTCCTACTACGATGCAACTTGGAGCGGGTACATGTGGTGTATCCGGCCATTTTTTAGTACCTACCGTCAGTCTTCCATAGAAATCTCGTTACTAGCTATGAGCCTATCGACTTATCCCTTTACACTTCCTTCAATTGCTACCTACTGCATTTTGACTTATCCTACTAGGTACTATTCCAATCTCATTGAGGTGTCTCTCCAGACACCTGGACATTATTTCAAAAATTATCGAAAAATAGAAGAAAACTCCAGAAACAAAAAGGAGTAATTCTTAACTGCCCCTCGAGCTGGTAGTCATATAATAATTTATTAGGTATGTACCAGCTCGCCGGGCAACTAAATATTGCCTAACTGTTGTGAACACCGATAACTTATTCGACATTCACAATTTATCTCTAAGTTAATTATCTTCGTAGAGTTTAATGACATTTCAAAGAATTTTGCAGGTTTATGTCTAGATGGTCCTCTATAAATTACAGTTACTTGCGTTGTCAATGAAGGGAGTGGTGCGGTTCACAGTAAAATAACCATAATATATAAATATTTTCGACTCCAACCGATTGGAAATATTTGCTTGATGGTTTGACGTAAGATTCAACAACTGTGATAGCAGCTCGATCACTTAGGTTCAATGACAGGCTGATAGCATCGTCCTCGAACAGAATGACCTCTTGATCAGAGGGGCTCGCCTGACACTGAAGGCTCGCGTTTTGTGAAGAAATCACCCATCGACCTTTCACTGATATCTCGTATCTCACCCACCAATCAATGTCATAGCGCCCTTCCATTAATCTTCCAATTAAAGAACAATAATGGACTTCCCGCAAACGATTATTTGTTCTCGATTGATTGTCTCCAAGTCAACTACCCTGCTTTAATAAGATTGCCTCTTTGGCTTGTTGACTAACGTGAAATAGAAAGCTCGACAAGTAGGTATTTACTGCAAAACACTATTTTATCGCTTTTGAAGAATAGAAGAAGAACACAATTTCTCAACCCGATTGAAATTGGCAATTTTCTTGTTTAAAAGGTACTAATTTCCATCTCAGAATAATGAAAAGACTGCCGTAAAAGGTTTGACGTTATACCTTTAATAAAATTAACTGTAATCAACTATTACTTAAATTTTCTATTTAATAAATTGCAAACTGAATGACATACCTACCTAAAGATGTTTCCATGTTTACGGCCAAATGCAACAAGCAATCTGATTTCATGGGAAGCAATCGATCCTTGGTTTACTTATTCTAGAAAATGCTGAAGTTTTTCTTGCCAACATCATTATGTTGTAATTTAATGTTGAACTTTTGAATCACGGGGAATGAAAGCATTTGCATAAAATAATACACCGCGCAGAAGCAGGGAGAGGACGGAAAATGGTGGACAGAATTGGGCAAAAACTAACTTGATATTAAAAACTAAAACTATAACTAATTTAGTTTAGTTTCCCATTCATATATTATACTAAAACTGATAGTTTTAGTTTATCTTTGAAACCAACTCTTAACTAAATTATTTTTTAGTTGAAGGGGGAAACTAAAAACTATATTACTTGTAAAATTAGTTTCGATAATAAACTGAAATTATTAGTTTATTACCTTTTCGCGACTTTTTGAAGAACATGAAGGTACTGGAATGGCTCCAAAATGTTTGTTCGAAAACGCTGAGAAAATATATTCTAAGAGGAAAACCGTTTCAGACCATTCTTGAACTACTTGTGAAGTTCAACACTTATTAACTACGTCAATTCAGACGATATCTCCTCCCAGATAGTAATCTTGATTTTTCTGGATTTCGTTGGGCATGCTGTGCTCTGAAAAATCCTTCGTTGGCCAGATTTGGTTTCAGTACTGTGAGAGGTCAAATTTAGAAAATTAAGGTTCAAAATCGCTTAACCGCGTTAAAATTATTCTTTGAAAATTCGCTCATTAGGTATAAATCACGCTGCACGACCGGAACTTTTTAATCATTCGTGCGATAACTTGGATCCAAATTTGAATGGCCACTCTAGGCGGTCGAGAATACCCCCTGTCGTCAAATCCCACCAATAATGGTAAAGTACCTATAGTATACTCCGTACATCGTACTAAGTACTAAGTGCTAGAGTTGAGAAAGAGCCGAAGTAGAAGATGAAATGGCATCCTATTCTTAGAACTCAGCGGATAAAAAATTAAGCTATTGCAATTTGTCCGAAAAAATGTTTTCATACATATCCATACATTTCATACATATCCAATTAAATTTGAAAAAATTGTGATCAAACAATTCAAAAGATCTTTTTTAAATTAAAGTGAAAATTGTTTTTTACTGCCGAACCCAATGCAAGCAGACATAACGCCCTGGGAAACCCTCAGAACCATCAAAGTACAATTTCAACGGTAGAAAATATTGATTTCGTTAATTCATAATGAATATTTTGTAATGATTGTTCTATGACAGAACTTCCTACTTAATAGTTGAAGAGAAACAAGTAATTCATTAATGTTCGTTGGTAGTAATTCATCACAATAACTTCCCTTTTTTTTGGTTATTGAGTTTATCGTAGCTACTACAATTTTAAGATATCTATTAACAACATAGGAATTGTCTATCAATGTTTGTGTGAGACCCGAGTGGATGAAGGAGGCATGCCATGTAGTTTATCTGCGATCTTCACATGATCAACTCAAGAATATTGCGTTTGAACCCAAAACCTAATTTGACAGCATGAACATGAAATTTGACAGAATGAAATAATCAACTGAATCTAACCTCTTCAATTATTCGGTTCGAAATTAGCAAAAATTACAAAATATGAGAATTTGAATAAAATGTTGTACTCAATCAGTATGATCTTGGAATGAAATTCCCCTCAGCACAAAAATGGAAATAATTTGAGTTGGAACAATAATTACCTAGGTATTAAAAAAAGCAACAACATCTGCAAATTTTGTATAGTAAAATTTTCATATTCATTGCAATACTTTCTTAAAAAATCGCTGAAATGGCAGAACAACTTCTTGATAAACAGCTGAAGAACAATGTATTAGTTTTTTAGTTGAACTAGAACTGTTCTAGTTGATTCTCGAAACGAATTTTAGAACCAAATTGGTTTTTAATTGAAGGGGGAAACTAAAAACTAATTTAGTTCTAAATTTAGTTCCGAGAATCAACTAGGAACTAATTTCGTTGGAAATTTAGTTTCATTCAGTTCAACTAAATTAGTTTTTTAGTTAAGGATTTAGTTCAACTGAATTTTTAGTTAACTTATCCCAACTCTGATTGTGGGAGTTGCCTCTGTCTGGATAGTGTCTTTGAGCATAAGCAATGGCTATCCATTATCTGTTCGTGGTGAAATTCATATAGGGGATCATCAACTAAGAGCCTACTCCACTACAAAAACTGAGAATTCAATCAATATCGGATGAAAATTGCGGATCCAAGGGGTTACGGTTTCACGTTTGCTCATCCAGGGGTAAAACCACTGATTCGATCTCGAGAAATTAATTGGGCATTATCATCGATTGATATGAAATAGTTTTGACTCCCCTGCTTGAAGTTTATGAAATTTGTTATGAAACCGGTTTCACATAATTTATTATTATTTTAGTGTGCCCAGTCCTGAAAATAAAACGGTGTTTTCAATACAAGACGAGAAACACTGAGTGTTTGTACACTTGTTTTCCATCCCTAAATAATGTTGAACACCTCAGGACCATCAGCACTCGTAACAAATTATATGTTTTTATTATCATCATATTGATAGATTGAGAGTGATCGGACCGTTATTATGGGTGGTGATAAACTTATCGTATTTAGTAACTTATCGTGTGTCTGCGCATGCGCAGACGCATAAACCTGGGGACTGATTTGGGAAAGATTTGGTATTCTGATGAATTATTTCCTATGATGAAATCCGTGTTAGGTTCAATTATAACTGAATAATAATTTGAACCTTTGAATTTTTAAAAAATGTATTTTTATTTATCAACACATTAGGTAATGAAGAGTTACGAGTAAAATAATATTGAGGGCAGTTTTCTCAACAATATAGAAGTTGGCTGGAGTGATCAATTACCGCAAAACATCGACTACTACTACTATCGATAACATGATCTACAAAACATCCTCCTTTACCCGCGTTAGCTAGTGATTATGGAAGAGTGATGATAACGGATCACAGGTTATCTCATAATATGAGATAATATGAGATAATATGGATTTCCTTGCACAATACTCTGGAAAAGACTGTATACTTCCGTTCTACAAGCAATACCTTTTTGACTTTTTTTGCTTTCATTGCATTTTTTTCTCATTCTTCTTATTCTCCTTTTGTGCCACCACAATCGGCTGAATGGTTGTATGGAGAAGGTTTGTACCAGACGGAAAATCGGACGTCCTCTCCAGTAATGAAGAACTGTTGATCGAAAGTCGCGGTGAAGGAGGGGGAGGCTTGTCCGTGAAAAATTGACGGGAAGATCGAACAAAAGGGGGACCACAGGGGGGGTTTTTTCGCCCGGACCAGCCGCTCGAGGCGCTGCCGTCGCGAGTTCGGGGAGGAGACAGCCAGACAGCCCTCAGTGTACCGCTGTATCCCGTTGTTGAAGCTATGCGTTCGCTCTCGTCCGTCGGTCGTAAACGATACGCTGGTTCAGTGGCAGTGCTATGTGCGATCTAACTGGGTGTTTCCGAAAAAACCTATACTGTGAATGAAAAAATGGTGCATTAGGTATTTGTTTTTAAACACAATCAAAATTTTTGTGTTTTTTTCATTTCTCTGAAGAAAAAAGAGTGATTCGAGTGATTTTGGTTATCTGTGATCAGTGATTCTTTCAAGTTGTTTTTCATCATCTCCGAAGGTTCCTAAATGTGACAATGGGTCTAGTTCATTTAGTTTTAGCTTCGATGGTCTTTCGAGCGACTTTGTCAGGCTCCGACAACTGCCCGCAAGTGTGCGCCTGCAAATGGAAAGGCGGTAAGCAGACTGTGGAGTGCACCGACCGCGGACTAATAATGATTCCAGACGGCATTGATTCGGCCACCCAAGTTTTGGATTTGTCCGGGAATAATTTACAAATCTTAGGCCGCGAGGTGTTTGTGAGGACGGGGTTATTGAACGTCCAAAGGTTGTACCTCAGGAGCTCCCATTTGGGTCAAATTGACGACAAAGCTTTGACGGGTTTGACGAATTTGGTCGAGCTTGATCTATCAAATAATCTTTTGACGAGCGTACCGTCGGGGATCTTCAAAGACGTGCCGTTCCTGAGGGACTTGATTTTGGCGAAAAACCCCATTCAAAAGATAGAGAGCCACGCTTTTCAACCGCTCCCGGGTTTGGTGAAGTTGGACTTATCCAACTGCGCTCTGCAAACTATTTCGCCCAAAGCTTTCGAGGGCGTGGAACTCCTTGAAGCATTAAAGTTGAACGGGAACAAACTTCGTGAATTACGGCCGAGAACTGTGGATACTATATCCAGGCTCAACGGGGTTGAGTTGCACGATAACCCTTGGTACTGTGACTGTCATTTGAGGGAGGCGAAGCTCTGGTTGATGAACAAAGTACCTTACACCATCACACCTATGTGCAGTGGAGGCCCTGAACGCATCATTCATAGGACGTTTTCGGAGTTGGATCTCGAAGATTTCGCTTGCAAACCAACGATTCGCCTTGATAACCGTCATATTGAGACCGGAACTGGAGATAATATCACGCTTTTTTGCCGTGTCGAATCGACGCCGGAAGCGAGCGTCAGCTGGTTCGGGAATAACCGACTCCTCATCAATAATTCAATCATAAACTCGTACCAGCGGGTGTACATCGTTGAAACTGGAACGTTTGAGAAGAGGAGCACCTTGACCATAACCAATGCCCAGGAAACGGATTCTGGAGAGTTTTATTGCATAGCGGAGAACCGTGCTGGGAATGCCGAAGCGAATTTTACTCTTCATGTGTCGTACCGAATGGCTGGCATGGCCAGTTTAGGAAGTACGCAAATTGTGGGGTTGAGTGCTGCTCTGGTGATTCTTATTTTGTTCATATTGATGATTATTTTGGTGTTGCTGGTGAGACTCAGGAGACAGCCGTATTCTGAGTCGAAAACCCCTGGCCAAGTGGAGGTTGTGGCTAATGGCAGTGTAGTACAAAAACCAGCGACTCCTGTTTCCGTAGAGACATCCACTTTTGCAGAAAAGAAAGAGATTGCGTCCAATTTCGTGCAAAAGCCACCCAGGGTGATGGAGAGCCCTGATTACGATATGGGACCCGTCATAGCACCTGTTAATCCAGTGCAGTTCGCGGCACCCATATCAAATCCTGACCTCATCAATGACACGAGGGAAGACCCCAGGCCAGGAAGCGGGGAGTACAGCCGCGTAAGCGATGGCCTCTACCCTGCATCGGTCTGGGAAGACGGTTTCTTGGGACGCACGCCCTCCATGGACGCCTGCGACCGGACGCCGATCGTTGAGCAGCTCGAAGACTACCCTCCGGACTACGGTCTGCCGATACCAGGAGGGGCTCCGCCCCCGTCGGCGAAGACACTCAGAGTGTGGCAGCGCGGAGTCCCAGTTCTTCCTCCAGTGAACGCCCTGAAGAGGGTTCTGTCTCGAAACTCCCCCGACGAAGGATACCAAGAAGGATGTGGCACTGACGTCTAATTCACCCAAACGCTACTTCAAAGTTCGTATCTCGAAATTCCTAATTTAGTAGTATCTTCCTCTCCCCCCTTACTGCCTAAAATCAGGGTTATCATCGTGATTCGTTTGAGGACAATACAAGTACCATGGTACCTTTATTTCAAAGGCGGTGGAGAAGCAATGTGATATATCGAAGAGGAAACCTTGATCCTGCTTTGGACATGAGTAATTAAATAGGCAGGTGAGTACCTGTGAACCTTCGTTGAAATGTGATTTTGGGAAATTAGTGGAATATTGAAGACGCGTTGGTACTCAAAGTCATGAACGTACTTAGGGGTGGTAGCTGGAAAAATGGCACTAAGTTCTGTTTTTGGATCCCTTGATATCTGAGTAATGATAAAGTCAGGTTATCAAGAAATTATTTTCCTCTACACTTTCTTACCTATGATGGAAATTCCTACTCAATGAAGATAGTTCTTCCCCTGTAGCAACAATATTGACGAGTTTGCAAAGCAAGGTTAGGTACTGCACTTTCATAAGAACCCACCCGAAAATAAGAACTATAATATGTTCAGGTACTTCCTCGGAATATTTTGATTCTGAATGGTTAGCATCGATTATTGTAAATCAGCTGGGCTTAGTTCAGCAGAACTTTTATGATAGGTATGTAGGGAATAGGTATGGAGTATGTCACAAAATCTTCATCAGCATGCATTCAAAGAAAACATCGTGCTTAAAAGGCATTGAAAAAATAATCAACTACGTAGATCCCGATAGTGCCGGAGGAGGGTGTCACGAGTTCAGAATAATTATTGATTTCCTACTAAATGTATGATACAAACTGCGTACATAGTGATAGTAAAAATGCTACAAATCGGTTTTCTGGGGTGCTAACAAGTTATAATTTGGCGAAGTCCAGCGGTGAATTTCGAACACCTCGTCTATGGGAGTGTACAGCGATTAGTGTTACCGTTCTCGACATATTTAGTCTTCTCCAATTCCTACGCATATTTGTAGGAACAGACACACATGCTATATTTGTTGTAAATAGGTACAGAATACTAATACTGAATTTGATACTATAACATCCGTGTGTCTACAGATACAATGTGTGTTGACTGAAGAAGGCGATTGATGCGGAAACCGGTGTCACTAAAAAATACATAATCACTCAGGCGTTGCGTATTTCATATTTGCCTCGGAAATCACCACTCATGTATCAAGAGGGTATAATTATTCATCCCAGCCTAAGATTACAATATCTTACAGAATAAAGTCCTTCAAAAAATCTCTCTTCTTGACACAAGCGTGAGATGATACCTGGATTATGTATCAATTTATTTCAGCAAATTAAAATCACTTTAGGTTGTGTCAATTTGAAAGTTTTGTAGTTCAATATGCCAAGCTATGGACGACAGATTATTATATTGTGAGTAGGTAGAATAGTTCGTTACTTTTTTTTCAGTAGGTACGTTTCGTGTTCAATACTTACCTCAAGTTTTTTCAGAACACAAAACCACGGTGGTTTGTAACTTATTTGCACGATAACTGAATCAAGTAGGTAGTTGTTATGCAGAGTTCATTGGAGATCTAATCATTCATTCACGAAGAATGCGATACCTACTTATGAAATTGGTGGTAATTGAAAAACAGAGTGTTTCCAACTCATATTAAAGGAGGGGGGGGGGGGGGGGCTGTACCTTCGATTTTTTTTTTTCTTCAATTTTTCAGAGGCCTAATGATTAGTATTTGGAAGTTTATAATTATTTTCTCACATACCTACTATGATATTATATCCCGAGTGTACTGCATTTTTTGTCAGTTTCTTAATACAAAGCTGAGCTTTTGATTTACTCTTTCTACGAAAACCATTTTTTCGTCCTTTGGTACACCTCGTTGTAACTACGGACAGGTTACGTGTACCTGAAAAAATGGGAGGAAACATGCAAAAAACCGCAAATTTCCAATTGATAAACGACCTTCGAAAATTACACGTCAGGATCAATAGGTACCTACTATCATTCAAAAATCAGACACCAACTTTACCTGTGGACATATGTACGGATACTGAACTTGTTGAGCATCGTTAATTACAGTAGGTGTGATATCTATAGGTACAATGGACCGCCATTATTAATTTATTGCCAACTGAAGACAAACCCAACGTTATTTCACCAAAGGGAAAATTGGGGAATAGTTATTTACCTAACAATGAACATCTATGATTGTGATTCGGTCTTTTGATATAAACGTCACTAAAAGGAATGTCATAGTTTGAGACCCAATTTAGTTATTTTCGCCCCCAAAAAATTAGTAATAACTTTCCAAGCAGGACTCCAACTGCTTTCACTACCTCGCTTCCCTCCCAAAATATTCCGACTACTGTCCGCAGATACAGCAATTTTCCCTACCGAATTCATTCCTAAAGACATTACACATACATTATTTGATACAAAAAATATGTACCTACACATAAGCTATATATGTATAGGTACATAACACGCTAAACCCTCAATTCCAATCCTCTTGATGGAAAACTCAAGGTATTCATGAAATCTCTCGTTATATATTTTTGTCGTGTTCACAAGCATGAAATTGAATTGGTACACATACCTACTTTGATTTTGTAACTTTTACGAAGAATAGTTGTTAGGAACCGCAAAAATCCACAATCTCATCAAGAAATCCATATGGATGCAGCCTTCAAAATAGACGTTACGCTCTCCATTTAGCCATCCCTCCTAAGTAAAGTTCACGATACGAGTATTCAATCCTTCAGTGATTTAACGTAGTTCAGCTAACGAATTGATTCGCCAATGCTGAGAATATTGGGAAAACGATGATAACCCTGGACTGACCCCAGTGAATCTAAACGTGAAGTCACCACTATGTAATACCAAATTATCCAAGGTGACAGGACTCGAAAGACTAACAACAAAATTATTTGAAAAAAAGAACGATTCTTCGATTTAGATTATTTAACAAAATAACGAAGAAACTTATTTACAATGTTTAAAAAATACTATTCTCTTCTTATTAATTGTGTGTGGGATGGAGAATTGAATAATTTAACATGAATTGTGTTACCAGTTGACTGATTTATTGGAGGAGGCTGACTCCCCGTTATGTACATAAGAGATGAACAATGTACCGATTTTTTCTCAAGGGAATCTAGGTGAATAAATGGAATTTTTAACAAACATAAGAATGATCGAGAAAAGTGATAATAAATTTACTGTACATAATTCTTTATTGAACTCCTTGGAGAGGCAATGCCAAAGATTAATTTTTCGTTTTTTTTCTGATCCGAGGATAACGAGGAAAGAAACTAATACTATCCTATAGAGATATATCTGGCATAAATATTTTTGTTGTGTAGGTGTTATTCCATAGGGTTTCAGTGCTGTGAGGTTCGCGTTCTGCCGCTGAATCGTACCAAACCATTCCATTCAACCTGATTTTATTGATTATTTATTCAGGTTGTTGTTTTTGTTACTTGATTTTGCTGAGGAATAAGCTAAGTTTGAGGTCAATCGTATAAATATTTCACATTTTTTGTGCGACGAAGTTTGCGGTTCTCTTCACCATCATTATGATTTGAATTTATTCTATTGGAAAACATTTGTTTACCATATTAGACAAATAAATCAAGATCAATAAATGAATAAGATCACTATCACGCTTATTTTGTAATATTTACGGAGATTTACCTACTTTTCAAATGAGAATTTTCCAATAGCAGATTCTATTCTCCATCATGAGGTGTTTGTCAATATTGTACTCGTGGGTTAGAAATGTCGCAGTAAAAACCAACATTTTTTCTCCGGAACATGAATTTAGGAAAACATATTCTTCAACCTTCCATCTTTGCTAAACAAAATGTTAGCAACGTTAGCGCTGAAAATAATTAACTCATAAGTGCAAAAATTTAAAGGTGAAAACATCAACTTGAATTAATGAACCATGAAAAATAACGTTACCCAACCCTCGACCTTAATGAAGCCTTCCGAAATATATAGATTACTTACCTAGGTACTTTGGAATTACAATGTAGGGATGGTTCCACTGATTCATCATCAATCGAAGCGCATTTTCAGTTTCAAACATTTTCTTTCGGAAGATCTCGGCTGAGGGTCTAGGTTACATTACGTACCTATTAAAATTTGACAAGAGAGTGAAAAAAAATGTTTTCACAGCGGGAATCAGAATCCGTGTGAATCGGGAACGGCCAATTCTTTGAATGCAGTATGTAATTTCTTTTGGGTGCCTAATTTTAATTTCTCACTTATGCAGATATTACGTGTATTAATTTAGTTATTTTATTTTACTATCAAAGCTCTTTTTACACCCATCGGCCAAGAATAGGTTTTTTTTCATGCATAAGCGCAATTTGTAATTATGTATAGTTAAAAATTGCTCCTATCTGTACAGAAAAAAACCTATTCTTGGCCGATGGGTGTAAAAAGAGCTTCGATCATGGGCCCTTCTTGTTTCGAGCATTTTAGCGATTTTTGATATCTATAAGTTGCGACTAGGTAGGCGATCTCGGAGGATCGATTAAAAAAACTCGATTTCGGAAAAAATTGAACTTAGACCCTGATAAGGCCTCTTCTTACAAATTATCAAAATTGTCGATCGGAAGAATCGCGGAAAGAAAAATAATATGACAAGTGTTTTCAATTCTTCGCTGAATCCCGATCAACCCCGTAGAACCATTAATTACAAATAGCTGATAGTGTCTGCCAACAACACAAACTGATTGTGAGTAGTTACCTACTCTTCAGGTAGGTACTTCAGTACCACATTGAATGCTAGGCACTCAAGTACCTACTTTGTATCATTTCCTGTGAATTTTGAAATCAAATGAAACTATGTTAGTCATTTTGATAAGGCTGGTTACCGATGAAATTCCCATGACCTACTGTTTTTCTAGAGTTAACAGTGGTAGGATCACTTATTTTCTGACTACAAATTGTATGGTTTTGATAATGGTAGCTAATTAGTTATTATATCGGTACCTCATCTTCAAAACCACAAACCTCGTTGCAATTCGCGAACTTCACTGCGCTTATTCCTGATCGGATCATTCTGACTTATTTACGACCAGTATATTTCAACTTAAACCAAAGCCCATAGTTTTGTCGTGGAACCTAATTTTCCTTGGAGTTTTCTTGATCTCTTTAATTCTTCCTTGAAAATAGTCTTAAAAGAAACCAAATATTTTATCAAAGAGTCGTATTATAATTTGATTTTTCTCGCATTTAATTTCTCTTAGATTTTGTATGAATAATAAAATTCAATTTGTACTTATTTTGTTGATAATTGTGTAAATAATAAATGAAATGAAAGAAATCAAACTAAATTATTTTGTATGTCATGTAAATATGATATTGTTGATGTATGTTTTTACAATATAAACGAACCATGTCAATTTTTTGCCTTTTTGATTTATTACACCTATTAAATTTTTTTGAGTTGATTTCAATGACAACTTAGGAATGATTTAAAAAAATCAAATTTGAGGAGTCTTTGACGCACATTTCATTGCTCTCTAAGTTAGTGTCTAATTAAATGTAGGAAAGCTGGCCTTCGGTCTTTTTTTTTTTTTATAAATCTAGCAGAGAAACAAATATTCAATTTTTGGATTCTAAGATCTTGGAACGTAAAACATCACAATTTGAGAGGGGGTTAAAAAATTGTTTTGCTGCTCGATTCCAAAGGTTCATTATTAAAAATAATACCTAAACCAAAATTTTATTGGTTTTCTGGACCCCACCCACTCATAAGCATTTTAGTGTTGCAAAAAATGTTTTCATTTGGTGCTAACTTGATTGGCTACTTAGAGCGACGAACGATTTCCAGCTTTCCTGCAGTTCATTCCTGCACCAGGTCCAACAACTACTGGCCTCATGAACATTTGGTCTTTTTTGAAGTTGTTGGAACATTTGAGATATGTTCCAGGTAGTGAGTCGTGGGATTCTGTGTGACGGGGGTAGATGATTAGGACCCTGAAAACACCTGCCCCGAGGAAAAAAGATATTTTTTTTTACTATTCCACCAACAGATTGTGAAAGACTGTCCCTACGGAGGGCAGGTAGGGCTTCTCACCCTTCAAGTGAAGTTCAAGCGTGCGGTCGTGAAAGGTCCATTCAGAAAACGATGTGAAGAGCCCTTCGAAAAACCACCCTAATTCAATTAGGTGCTCCGAACTTCAGTCAATGGTCAGCCTTTTTGGGTGAATGCCTTCAATACATGGAGAGGAGACGGAAAAGTCTCAAACAAGCTTTCGCTTAGAGGTGATGGTACGTGAAAAGAATTCAACCGAGGTTCACACTCCATGAAGCTAATTTGAAAATGGAAGAAAAAAATACTGCAGTAAATACTTGAACCATCATATTTATATTCATGAGCAATAAAAATGTCTGAACTACAGTACTTTCAAGTTGGAACGGGAGGAGGGGCAATATGGGTCCAATTCACCCTCCCCTCTCAATTTGTTTGCCTTGTACTAGTACCTACCTCCTGTTCCTCTAGTTTTACACAGTTCGAATAATGTATGGCTGATAAACCCCGATCTAACCCACCTACCTCCTCCTAAAATTTCATTCCAACTCAAATTTCGGAACTTTTGAAGGGTACCTAATACCTATTCTAACCAATCTCAACTAATTAATGGGTGTACCAACCATTGTTGCCAGATATACTTTAATTTAAAGTATCCTACTTTATTTTTGTTCAAAATTCTTTATAATTTATAAAACAAAAATAAAAGTATACCAAAATACTTTATATTTGAAACTGAGAAGAAAAGTTCACCCTCCGGCCTCCACTAGTCAAGGGAAAGGTAACTACATAGACGAAAATCGGGCTTGGGTCGCTCACGTAGTCTCGA
>JAEMON010000007.1:8041789-8053419 GCA_030264115.1 Lygus lineolaris
CTGATCCAATCGTGACGAAATTGATTGTCTTAGAGTCAGCCATCAACTAACCTCCAAATTTCAGCGAAATGGTTCAATTAGAAACTGAGATATTGGGGTCCCAGGGAACTCAACGTTTGCGCATGCGTCCACGCTACCGATAGTCCGATGGTGTTGATTCATAGGGGACCATCACGGAGCTCACCCGCACAATCCCTGGAAATTTGATTGATATCGGATCAAAATTGTGGAAGTTATGGCTGTGGTAAGGAAATGTGGACAGACGGACAGACGTACAGACAGACGAAACCAAATTCGTTCAGGAAGCCCTGAAACGCAAAATGCGAATGGAAATTTTGATTTTGGAGAACCCAATTCTTTTCCATTTCGAAAGTGAAAACAAAGCTTCCGCTGCCTTGCAGACTCGGAAGCAAAACCTCGAACCTGGTCATGACGACGAGAAAAGACGGCCACGCAAAATAACTTTGTCTCATATTCCTCACGCTTCACTTCAAATATTGCTATGATCTCTGAAATACTGGGAAGCGGTTACTTCACATTGAATCTTCATAATGCATGTACAATTTAAATGTTCAATTCCGAATGAGAGAGAGTTTGGGGGTAGCGCTTAACTTACATACCTATAACGGAACATTTTTACGATCATCGGATATTCACTGTTCTGTGAACGCTCCACTAGTTAAGCAGCTGGTAGGTACCTAATAAAATGTAACAACTGAAATGGGTCATGAACGATTCGAATAACATTACATCTCAGAAAAAATAGGAGCTCACACAAGACTGATTGAAGCACAGCTTGAGTGCTTTAAGGTTGAATGCTTCGGTTCTCCTGGGGCCTGGAAATCGCACATTATCCCTAATAAGGTCCAGGACTCCCGAGGGCTTCGTGTTTTCCGGAGATGGAAGGATAACGCGAGTTTCATTTACAGCGAGCGACGAAGCTTCCTCCCATGAGGATATTAAACGTTCATTAGCGATCGCGAAGGTTATCCCCACTCCCTTCATCACCACCACTATCCCTTTTAGTACAACCTTCTTTGCCGCTGTTCTCTGCAACGTGGTTGCTAAGATCGTTAGGAAGACGAGATGTTGGTTAGAAAAGAGGATGGGGAGTGGCCTTAAGAAAACCGTAGAGCTGTCTCTATTGAGGGCATTTCTCCTCACTGAGACGTTAGTCATTGAATGAAATCAACTACTCAAAACTGAATCTCAAATCCTCAGCCCAGTGGGACTTTCTGTAGAATCAGTCACAATTTATTCAGATGTCTGAAAGTCTGAAAATAGGCAAGGAGGAACCAGTCAAATTGATCACGCTTCACTTAAGCGTAGACAAATCAATGAACAGAGGAAATCAATGAAAAGCCAAAAAAGGAAACATGAGTCGCGACGGAATGTTTCAATGTAGGGATAAATCAGTGTAAACAGCCAATCAAGGGAACAACTAGAAGGGGGCTTCAGTGAGATATGACAGAGGAGTGATTAAATTCAGCAGCCTCCCCGTAGTGGTGGTAGTGAAGGGGGTCTCGTTTCACATATAACCAGCCTGAGGGGTCACTACACCATTGTCCCCTCAGACCGTGAGTGTTCCCCGAAATCAGCTTCATCGCAGTTGACGCTAAAAATAAATAAATCAAGAGGCTCCGGTTGCAAGAGGGTCGTTAGGCCCCGTGCGAATCGTTTGTGGCTGCAGAGTCGGGCTTGGATACTCACACCAACACACCTACTAGGTATATACACAGACTCACCTACGTACTGATTGGTGCATTGATTTCAGCAATAACGTACACCCATACGCCCTAAGTACCAACCGCTAGCTTCCTACGAGGACTTGAGTGTAGAACGGAAAAAAGAGCAGGAATACGGGTGTGAACCGATTTTCTCTCTGATTTGTAGGCCAACCTCCCATTATCATCTCGCGTTTCATGATAGGTAGGTAGGTAAAATAAAAATTAAAAAAATCCGTTTGTCCGGCGTCCATGGCACTTTGCTTTGTGATGTAGTACGACCACCCTCCCCTACTTAATTTTAATTCCTGTATTAACCCCATGAATTTATGTCCCATCAGCTCTTCTTAACATAAACTTGTTGGTGTAATATATTGATATCCCGTGTAACTACCGATTTTACCAGAATCGAGAATGATTTTGGAATCTCGTAAAAGCTTATTCGATGAGTCGTTACACGATGACAGTCCACCCCATCTGGATGCAGAAGGCGCTGAAGGAAATAGGCCAAACCCTACTTCTTCCCAAGCAACTCTACAACTCTAGCCTACGACACCGTAATGGAACACCTGCAGCGGCTCATCATCAACCCTGTTCGTGGCAGATATGGACGTGAAGAATTAAGCGCGAATCGTATCCCCAAGGACATCAGAGACTCAATTGATCCTTCGTACCCGTCCATATGACTGTACCGTTCCTTCAAAATGTATGAAGAATTTACTAATCACCTGGGTTATACAGCCAAAGTAAAACTCTTACAATCAAAGTTAAAAGGGGAAGCATGGAAATGTATCCCGAACCAAACCGAACTCAGGAATTCATGCGACACCTATGAAGCTTTGAAACGAGGGCTTTTGAAATGGTTTGAACACTATGAACACGACGACGTAATGTGTTCTCTCTGGTCCGCCAAGAGAGGAGAATGCGAGTTTCAGAGAATTCGCTGAAAGAGTTCGCAACCTCGCCCAGAGAGCATTACAAACCCCCAGACAAGATCGCCACCCTCAAGAAATTGAAGACAAAGATGTAAAAGCTTTCGCTTACGGGTTACCTGGCCCACCGAAAACTCTCCTAGTTTGTAATTTACCAAAAACAATAGGAGATGCGGTCCGAAAAGAAGAGATCTTACAGACGACACTAACTGGCAACGATTCTCAAGATTGGAATTTGGCCGCCGCTACGGAAGTGAAGTGCTTCAACTGCTCCGAGATGGGACACTTTGCGTCACGGTGCCCCAAACCAAAGAATACCCTCCGAAGAAGCGCAACAACATCCCAGCCATCGCACGTCCTCCACAACCTGGCCATTTATGCCGCTCCTCTGCAAATAACCCTGCTCAGTGTCCATCGAAGCCATCCCCTCCACCAAGCTGCGAATTATATTGAAGTGACTTTCATGATGAGAGATTCTGCCCCGAGCGTAATTGCTACATAGTGGACATCGCCGACGGGACTTTGAATACCACACCACGAGTTGCAGCCACGACATCGGATGCCGAGACTGCGGACATCGGAGGAGCTCGACGAAGGAACAGTTGAAGCCAAGGACGAAGCCAAATGGATAAGAAGAATCCTGCAAGATCCTTCATCTCCCAACGACTCCGATCCGTTGACCACAAACGGATACTAACTCCGTGATACTAACTATAATCAATTTATTGGGTAACTATGGTCTTATTCAAGTAATTTCGTAGCACTATGTAAGCGTAACTATTTCAGGAACCCCTACCACGTGACATTATTTGTCAGTTCTGCTATACTATGCTTGAGAGTTATACTCCTTGAATTTGCCCATTGATATCTTCACCCGGAGTAAACATTCAAGAGTCAAGAGGAAATTCTTCGTTCAGGATTTTTGTTTGTCGTTTTCATTTTTTGAGTGTCGAAGTTTGTTGCCAACGTTGAGTCCTCTCCTTCATTTGACATAAATAAAAAAAGTAGCATGGATTTACACGAAAGTATTTACCTACATGTTCAATTTGAATCACTCATAATAACCCAAAGAGTTGTTTATCTTGACTTGACTCAAAACTGAGTGATCTCGATGGTAATGACCGAGGAAGAATCGATTCAGAGAAATTATTATTCTCAGTGCAGAACGAAGGATCAGGACAACGGTTCCAAAGCGGAAATCCCATTGGAAAAATAATAGGTTGGTTCTTACAATATTAAAAAATAGGAAAAAACGAAAATTCCACCTATCTAATTGCCCCACCTGAAAACACCGCAGTATATTACCCTATTAGCCCTCTTTCTCATCGATTTTGAATTAAGCTTCCTCCACCGCCGTTTTCGGATCCGGCCATAAATTTCCCCTCCATCGATATCAGGCGAGTCGGAGGTATAAACAAGACTTGCTGCCAAGTGGTTGGATCCTTCCCGCTACCGCCTATTATCAGCTCTTTCTACTTGATATAAAGATTTCCGATGCGAACGTCAAGGCTCTGAGTTATGGCCTTTCGAAAGGTGGGGGAAGTTTTGTCACCCTAAAACCCAGGATCGTTTGCCTGCTTTAAAACCCTCCCGTCGTCTTCTTCTTCGCCTTTTCCATTGCCGCAATGAATTATTTCTTTTCTCGTATAGAAAAACTCGATAGGCTGGCTTTTCTGCCCAAGTTTCAGCCTTTCCACTTGGAGTACCGACACTCTGTTCAACCGTATAATATAGGTATGTTCCTTTTAGAACAATGAAGATAAGGTATAGTGGAAACTGGTTCTGTATGCCTTAACCCATTCAATGCGGGGAAAAAAAGTGATGTTACGCCCCATCCTGAAAATTTTCATGACTTTTCATTTTTTTTTTAATTTTCATGACAGAATTTTAATTTTTATGGGTGACTCGCATATTGTTACTGAAGGACTTGCAACTGTGCGAGGCAGGTAAAGACGGAGAACCTAACGGTCCGAACGATTTGAAGGGCGCCCTGCTTGTTAGACATGGCATCATATGATGCCACCCGCACGGCACGAAAACCACCATGGCATCATAATTATGATGCCATCCGCACTGAATGGGTTAACTTGCCTCAATGCAAGCCTTGCCTTGCATTGTTTCTTAGTAATGAATCTCCAGTCAGCTTTTTACATAGGGAAGAGGTTGAATGTGTTCCCCGGTTTCCTTGTTTGCTTATATAAATCCTGGAACCTTGAGTGATGTGGTGGAGTCTTTAGACCCCGTTACAAGTTCTAGAAGTGACTGAGGAATGGGAAATCAACTCTAATTATATCGGTAAGTACATCAAATTGGTGACGGGGAATATTTATGAATGTGTCCACCACAGGTCTCGCCTTCCCAGGATTCACTGATTTTGTCGGGTACCAGTAGTAAGGGTGTATGCGCCTTTGAAGCTCACCTAAGAGGACAGGACTCATTTGCCTTTCCTCTTAGGGCTGTTGTGAACCCAGACTGGTAGACCCTAGCCCACGTCTTTCTGCATCATGTGAGTAGGAAAATATGTGGCTCACCAAAGAGGTCAGGAACCCTCTAGGTATCAATAATATATCACACTTGACAGAACACTTGTCCAAAAAAATGAATTTTTCAGTTTCCGTCGACTTATTCACGCTTTCCTTTTTTAGGGGAAAAAAATGTATTCATAATTTATCCTGGACGGTAGTGAGATAATTTGACCAGTAAGTAGTAGAGGACAGTAGTTGTCGGGGGGAGGGGAGGGGCTGGATGCAGATTACCCAAGCAGAATTATCATATTAGACCCCAAATAACTATACCTACCTACTATTTAGTCCTCTAAATGCATTACCTATCTCCCTTCTCATTAATATGGAACATGGTTTAAAGATGGACCATATTTATGCGGGCACTATTCTTGCTCAGGATGCACAGTTACCTATTAGGTATAATAATTATCTCATGATGCAAATTGTTGGATATAATACAATGTGAAAATTGAGTGAGAAAATTCGTGAGCCTCGGGACTTGACAACATTTTGAAAGTAGGTTTTATAGCCTGCTGTGCTCAGAAGAGGTTGTCATTAGACAGCCTGATTCAGGTGACCTGGCTGTCCAGAATTGCATAACTGCACTGACCATAGAAGGGGGTCATAACTACAACGCGTTGCTTGATATTTGCCTTGGAATCTGCATTCCAGTTAGTACTCGTATTTCCTCCGGTGTCTTGGAGCCGAAGACTAACAGTGACGGTGCATTGCGCACTTGGTTTGATTAACAACTTCCCACCACCTCCAAGATGGGGAACTCCGCAGCACTTCATACTTCTCTCACCTCTCTCAACACGCTCCTACATTCTGTTCGGCGGGACACGGATCACGTGTATCAACCGACTGTGAGCGGAACAGCAAACTGTTGTCTTTGAATTGCAGTCCGTCCTTTTGAGTTCAACTCCACTTACAACTTCCGGGTCTGGTTCCACGTCAAAACTCACAGCGGAGATCCTGTAAAGATAAGTTGGGTAACCCGTATTGGTCGTCCCATCGCATGCGACAACGTTTCCCGCTCGAACTTGAAGCTCTCAAGGATAAATTCCTATTATGAGCTCAAATAATTTGTCGAACGCAATTCTACTTAGATGAAAACAATCTGGTGTCAACAATTCTGTCGAAAGAAGCAGGGGCGCGAGTATTTAAATTCGGCCGACCCGGGCTACATAACGAAGTGGCTCATTCCAATTTTTCGTTTTCTCGATATTTTGGGTAAATAGGTAGGTATACACCTACATAATGTACCAATAAGGATGGGTGTAACTAGAGCATAGCATACCTCACTTATGTATAACAGGGACATACTAATAGAAATATTTAGTGAATAAATTATTACTCAAAACGAATTTTTAATCCTGTACCTACATCAAAAGGGCTGAAAACCTGGTACTTAGCCAAAATCCCCTCCTGTTTACCCTCAAAATGTTTATTTGTGGTGTACACCTGATCTTATGGCTCAATTTTTGACTCAGTTGGTCTTTCAGCTCGATTTTCGATTTATCGGATCTTCTATAAGCTCATTTCTTTACTCAGATGAAGTCTTGGAGTCATCCCCAAATGACTCTCTGAATTTTAGCCAAATCGGTCCATTAGGAACTTACAAACCGTACTTTGGAAAAATTAACTATAGCGCATTGGTCCAACGGAAATAAAATTCATAGATGACCGTCTAGGGCCTAAGTTGCACAATCTCCGAAAAATTCACATAAATTGGTCAAGTAGGTCCTACCTAGTTCCGGGATTATGCCTGTGACAACAAATTTCAAGTTTTCACATTCACAAGGCACAGATGTTAACTTTTTAAATATTTTTTAACTTTCTTTTATCTCGAACAGGATTTATTTGATTTTGATATTTATCTTCTTGGTTTCAAAATGCAATTAACTTCCAATCACTACCTATGTGTTATTGTTGAGTACCTACAGAAAATTCCTGGTTTGAATTTTAGAAATCATAATTATTACTTTTTCGTTTTTGATGGTTGAAACCATTGTTAGTTGCAAATGTATATTCGTTAAAAGTTCTGCCTACATCTCTCTCTCTCTCTTTACGTTAACTACATTGGGTCAAAGGGTGTAGTTGTTGTGTAAACACAGTATAAGTCCATCTATTCATTCCTGGAAAGTTATTACAACCTTTGATTCAGCACTAACTAGAACATGTACGAACGTACCTACCTAATGATTTATCACTGTGCGATGACCACATGGTAAACGCTTCAGAAACTGCATGGTACTGTTTTCGATGGTAACTTCCTCGTGTGCTCAGCCGTTCCGCCCCTGATTCCTCTAACGCAATGCCCCGAAAACTCGCATAACCGATCGCCAACATTTTCCAGAATGAACGTCCCCCTCGGGAAGTACAGCTTTCCGCCTCAAAACTCTCCATAATCCTCGGGGGAGCAGCTAACCACATATATCAGAAGTGGGATATATCAGAAGTGGGGAGTGCACGACCGATTCAACTGGAGCATTCTGCGGCAGCGATTTTCCCAGTAGCACTAAAACTCACTGATCCGTTTGTCTAGTTTGGGTCGCCTCTTTTGTGAACCAGGTGAAGGATAATGATGGGCCTGCTGCTACTCTGCTATGTGGACTGGGCGTGAATGAAAAGGCTGGAGATTATTATGACTACTCATGAATCCAAAACAACTCCCAGCCGCTGCTCTGCTCTGATTCAAAATGTTCTGACAGTAAGAATATTCCATAGATAAGCATACAACTCTCCATATAACTTGTGGTCTCAAGTGTCATCCTTTGGTGGCCCATTTCTATACGAGGATTGATAAAAGGTGACTTGGAAGGAACAAGTGAGTAGTAGAGACTTAGTGAACCTTGAAGTCCAAGTGTAGGTAGATGTGTAGATGCCTAGAGTCCTATACTAAATTATAACTCAAAAATCATTCTAGAGTCTTCTACAATATTATTGTTTTTTAATAATGTGTTCATATTAGAAGTTCCTACTACTTCGTATGCGTTTTATTCGTGATACGATGGCATCAGAGCATGGGATATTTAAATTACGATAGCCTGATGGAATTAGGTAGTGTTTAAGACAACATCAAAATCCCTGGTATAGAAAACCTATAACTATCGGTGACATCTGCTGGGGAAAAGCTAGGTCATGACGTACACCTATTTACAAAAGTGCATTAAAAATGGTAGTTTATTGAAAACGTATGCTATTGATTGTAGTTCCTATTGAGCAAGTAGAATAAATTATATATTATTTACTACGTGTGTGGTTGTATGGTGGTACAATTTTCCTTCTTAGAAAGCAAATTTCGAAGTCCGAATGAGTTGTTTATTTATGATGGATAACCATTCTGTGGTTCTCAGCCACATTCATCAGCCTTTTAGCTCTCTGATAACAAATGTACTTAGCAATATGTTGATATAAGTAAGGAGATTAAATAGGTTATGAGATAACAATAGTAGGTACATTGTCTTTCTTATTTAAAAGGTTCATAAATATGTAGGTTCTTACTTCATGATCAAACGTTGGGACTTCTCTAAACGAGTTATTGTTTGTTACAGGTAATTATTAATATTCCATTCAACCCAGAGGGTCCACATCAACCAGCCTAGGTACATGAAGAGTTATTATTTGTGGTTTGAATATGGCTGAGTACCACATAAACTAGTTCCACCAGCAATAGGTAAATATGAAATTGATTTGAAGTTCAATCCTTATTAGTCTCTCCACCGACATTATTATTATCGGATACACAACAGTAAAGGGACTACATCATGTAGGTATTGGAAAACCAACAATAATAAAATCACCCTCTAGGTTTCCACTGTTTATTTAAATGTACGCAAATCTTTTTGACAGTTTTGCCGTCATCATCAAGACAAAGTGGAAGGAACGTAAAAAACAGAATGGAAGAACATTTTTATGTAACTATAGGAGCCTAATAAAGTGTCAAGAAGTACAAAGGAATGTTTGGGAAATTCGGGAATGATAAAATAAGAAAATGTCTCTGGTTAAACAAAGAAAATAGCAACAAATAAACTGAACAATCGAACATAAAAATGTAGGATTTAGAAAAGAAAAGCTCATTTGCAAAACATTTTATTCCACAAAGAGCATACCTAATTAAAAGGGACAGTTCAAGTTAATTTAAAATATATAAAAAGGGAAAAGAATGGACCATTAAGGAAACCTTGAAATATGCCATTTCTAAGAGGAGAGGAAATAATATTGATGAAAAATATTCTGACAATAATTTCAAACTCGAGAAACACTGCGGAAGTAATTAGGGGAAACGGGAAATCTATCAGGACTGAAGCAGATCCCAATAATTGAATCTAACTAAAGGTGTTGAAGCTTTTACCGAACACCTAACTTCCCCAACTCAATAATGTAAACTTAACTACATCCATATGGTATAACATCCATGTCATCTATCTGTAAACAACATTACCCTCCTTACGTCATGTTCATCCATACAAATGTTTTCATACACTTGAACATCCATGTAAATCTAGGTCATAATTTCATATAATATCCATGGCAAACATCCAATTTGAATAACACAGTACACATCACTAGTAATCCTTAGGACATCTGTAGTAATGTTTCATTATACATTTGTAACACCCATTTTCTTTCAATTCCCATTGTGTAGTATATAATCTCAATGTCATTATTCAAAATCAAATGTCATAGCTTCCTGTACATTAATATAATCATTTTTACAAGATATATCCACCTGACTCCAGTCATTAGCCTCATACGACTTCCATTCACCCCAGTTAGATTTTGAGCATCCATACAAATGCTGCTGGCTTCCCTCATTGTAGTTCCGTTTCTTCCGTTTTTTTAGCCTGATGATGACAGCAAAACCGTCAAGAAGCTTTGCATAAATTTAAATAAACAGTGGAAATTCTAAAAGGTGATTTTATTATGGGTTTCCACTACCTGAAAAACGTTTGATCTCCACAAAAAGTTTGGGGAAATCCTTCAAAATCTATTAAAGCGACTACGATCTCCGTACGTACCTAATTGCACAGATTGCGTAGTTCGTCTTCAATATTAATACAGTGAATTCACGTCCAAATCCGATCTCATTTTTTCACGAAGGTGCATACATTTTTTTCCTGAGAGACGTAGAATGTTTTGATGTCTCCACCGAGGTATCCCTACGGAATCTACACTTTCCAACAAGGGTTTCCGACTGTTCGAAAGAGACCTCGAAATGCCCGAAGCGGGGTGGAAAGAGGGAAGTAGTTGATGCGTAGCTCACATTTGCATAAATGAATGTAAAAACAAGATAAGTAAAACTGAATGTATAACGTGTATGAATATTCAGAGGGACAAAAAGCGGTAGAATAGAAATAGCGATGGCCTCTCACTTCCCCACTCCTCATCACTCGGGCCATTCCTCCACAACAGCGATGTCGACTGTTCCTTCGGTTTGGGATTTTATTGGTTCAAGAACACCCACTAGGTCATAATAAATTAAAGTGATGATTTAAATCATATCATGAATGTCGCTGAATGGTGAAATAAGGTACGGATTTTTCCTTCCGATTAGGAAGCACCACTATATATTATTTTAATTTCGAGGTGAAACGGGCAAACAGTAGTATTCGTCTTCTGTCGTTGTCCTATTCGTATAGCGAACAGCCTAAAGATCGCAGGATGAATCAAACCCTATTAATTCACCCTCGCTTTTCTTCCAACTACCCATTCTGATCTAGGATCTGCAAATCCTCCTGATAAATTGATTATTGTTCTTCAACCCAGGGGATGGAAGGAAAATGACCTCCTGGTAACCGTAACGGCCTCTATGAAATGAGAAAAAATAATTAGGTAACCATAGTGCTATTATTTTTCAGAATTCTCCTGCTACGTAATCAAATTATTTATACCTATTTGTTGTTACATGCGGCTTTAAATGCTATAAAATCTACACGAATATTTGTGTATTGTAATAGGTTCAAGAAAATGGAAATCGAGTTTTCGGTTAGGTATTACGAACCAGGAAAAAAGGTTATCGTTAGAGTCGGAGAATGCCATAACCCTTTTTTCCACAGCATATTTTAGCAATTAAAAGTACAATACCCGTGGCTTAATTATCTCACCCAACAATCCCTCCCGCCGATCGGTTAATTAGAAATTATGCAAATCGGAAATAGGAACGGGCTTTAGGTTATTAGCACAAATCCCAGGCCGAGGTTTACATCGGTGAAGGTGGTGGGTTGAGGTTGAGCTGCGATCCTCGCTTTGGTGGGTTCATCAAATTAAACTGGATTTCCGTGGGTGGTACCTACTCAGATCGTCCAACTTTGCACAATTTGATTCATGATGCTCAACAATGCTCAATGACCGAACTAGATTTCCAGTTAACCCCAAACTCATAGAAATGGCGAATTACTAACAGGGTGGTGGGATTGTGGGTATTTCAGTGTCTTCAGAGCCGACCGGGCCGATAGAACCTGTAT
>JAEMON010000007.1:8117500-8127899 GCA_030264115.1 Lygus lineolaris
GGAAGATTTGCGATTCACGCTCGTGTTGTTGATATTTCCTGTGTGTTCAACCCGGTTGGTCGTGCAGCGGTTTGGGTGGTCGCAGCCGATTCTAAAAATTGGAAATTATGATGGAATAATATACCTTCCTATTTGAAGTTTTTGAGCTGAGGCGTTTCGAAAATGTCATCTCCCTTAGAGAAAATTTACGGTAAGTAACGCCAAGCTTTGACGCACCGCTTCAAATGAGGTTGGTATAAGGAACTTCAATAGGGTGTGCGCATAGGTCGGAAATTTTCATTTTTGGCCTCAAACTCGGGTTCAGCGTTCTCAAAAACCACCGTGAGCCACTTTTTAACTGAAAATTCCGTCTGGTTGAGCCAGAAAAGTGCTGGAAAGAGGCGCGTGACGTCAGAATTATTTTGGCACTGCGCCCCCCCCCCCCCCCCCCCCCCCTCCCACCCCTCAGGCGGGAGGAAGTCGGTGACGTCATCATTGTTAACTTCAAGACTCCTATAATACTGTTAATAGGATACCTTTCATGTTGCACCATCTTGGAAAGCTCTCGCTAAGATCTATCATAAATGGAAAATGAAAAAAAAAATCAATTCCGGTTTTATTCATGACAACTAAGGAAAGTGCCTCAGACGGTGTGGTGAGCAGATGGATTTTTGAATTGTAGGTACGTATATTGAAACGAGAAACACTAGATTCCGAGGGGGAAGACAGGTAGGTAAATGTTTATTTATTTTGAGCGATTCCAAAGGTTAATTAGTGAAAATTGACTCCTCGCTTGAACCACAATATCGTGATGAAAACTAGATCTCTAGATGAAAACTGAGCAAACAAAGACTCCTGTAAGTACCCAGATATAGATTACCTTTATCTTTCTATATTAAAAGGTATTGGCTTTCCAACACGGCTCATTGTTAAATTTACACTCAAACTAATCTTATCAGATTACTTCATGACGAGGGTCAGTAAAAAGTGTGGAGCAATATTCACAACCACTCAGTTGATGTTTCTCTCGTTGAAAAACAGGATGTCGGCGCCTATATTGAATTTATCAGTTATTTGTGCGGTTTTGACAGTCGGCCTTGCTGGAATAATTACAGACAATTTGGTGGCAACTCCTAGCTGTCAAGAGGTGAATTCTGCCGCGGACAAGGTGCTGTCAAGCATTAACACTGCAAATAAGGGCAAATTTCGAGATTTCATTATTCCCGATCAGACCATAAATCCGACGTTTTACGGGTTCAAAGTGTCATTGAAGAGTGGAGATCCTGTGGCTCTGAAGAGTTCAGTAAGCAATTTTGATGGGCTCTCTCGCCTTGCTGACACAGACAATTGCTCGTTACCCATATTCAGTAGTGTGGATGGCCAGTTCACTGTTGGCCCTGTAGTGTGGACCTTTCCTAACACCACGACTTCATTCTGGTTTCTGGAGTCCGTCGGTTCCATCGTCCAGACGGCCGAGCTAGCCATGGAAATCGCCGTCGTCCAGGGAACTATGGACTGTCGCTTGGAAGCCTTCAAATTGCTGGAAATCAACAACTTGATGTACGAGTTCGTCAACGAAACATGGAAAGGTTGGATTCTTGGAAAGATCGTGTCCCACGCTCTGTCTTCAATGGATAACAATCAGCTAATATCGCAAGCATCTGCAGCTATCACCAAAAGTATTGCTGAAGATTTCGGCAACCAGTGGTGCCAACAGCAAGCCGCAATCAGATCCATGTAAACCAACCAAAAACAAGGGAATACCGAAAACGTTTCTACGCACAACCAATGGACTACTAGAAATAGTATTATTGTGTATATTTATTAACGTGAGAACGATATTCGTCCTTTTAAAATAATTAAATATTAAGTATTGTCAAATAAATTCAAATTTTCATTGATTTCGTACAAATTTATTGTCTGATTCGTCTAGAAATGCCCATTGACCACTTGAATTTTGTAGGTATCCTCCATATTTATGGAGAAGTGAAAGTAGTAAACTGGGCTGGTGGCCCATCCGTCAGTTAATAAGCAACTTCGCTGAAGATATCAACTCCTGAAGATAAAATACATTTGGCAGATAGAGAACACATAAAAATGCAACAGATTTTGTCATTTCAATGCTTCGATAAACTCAAGAACATTACCCAACTACTATTAGGGTAATTGGTAACTTGTGTGAAATTATTACGCTAACAATAATTATTGTAAGTGAATAACATTTAGGGTAAATATAAATATATATTTATTAGGTTCCGAATATTAAACCACAATGAAATAAGTTCCAACAGTTTTTTTTTTTTTCCATTAAAATTGACTTTTGGAAAACAAAATTGTAAATGCCCGTCATTGTTTCTCCCGTTTATTCTTGGTGTACCTAGGATTCGAAAAATTTATTTTTCCGCTCAATAACACGAATAGAAAGGAACGACACCAGTTTCTCGTGAGAAACTCAATGAATTTATATCTGCTCCTCAGAAGGTCCTAACTTGGAAGCTACTCGAGGTCCTCAAAGGCCTCCTGTTCTTTCAAGAATAGAGAAACCCCGGCATCTACCACTAGATGTATAGCGGTCTCGTGGCTTTGATGTCGTCCTCCATAATTTGTCAGTTTTCAAGTCGGCTACTTTACATCAACATTTTCAACCAGAGGGAAAGCTCGTTGGGGACCTAAGAAACTAATTTCGGCCCCGTTCTTTGATGATGTACCTACCGTGAAAATCATCAAATACTGAGTCAGTCGTTGTTATTAGGTACTGCTCCCAAAAAGTGAAACTTGGTGAAATAAATTATTCATATTGTAGGTACCATTGATTACGCTTCCTTCGTAATGGTTGTCATCTGGCAAGAAACTTTCGCCATTGCCGTTTCAAAGTTATCAATTTTTTTAATATTTTACAACCTTTTGAGAGTCGGCTAATTTGAAATAAGACCCGGAGCTACCGAATAAAAATAATTATACCTACAACTAAATCGATCGTCTACATCCCAAACAGTCTTCATACTAACCTACTTTGTCAATATTAGGTAGGTATAGTAATTATCTTGATAAAAAATTACATGAAACATAAAATTTATGCCTAGAATTTGTTCCCACCCTGAAGGGCTATTTTATTATACATAAACTCTATTCATTTAAACTCTAGTATGTAATGGATGAAAAAGTAAGAAAGTATGAGTTAACCCATTCCCTGCGGATGTGGTAGTTGCTCATCAACTCATGCTGCATGAACGGGACTTTTTTTTTAACACTCACACTGCTTGTTCTATGTTTGCCAAGCAGACTCCTTGAGGGTGCGGTATCTAAGGTGGTTTAGAACCAGCCAGAACCAATGATGTATGTATTGCCGGTGGATTCGTGGAAAACTCCCTATTATTAATCAGCATAAATGTGGAAACAGGGGATTCTAAGAGAAACATCCTGGAATCATGACGGTCACGCAAGCGAAAATTGGTGACCTCTACGGAGGCGTATAGAAGGAGCAAAAAGGCATATGAGGTCAAAGCAAGGGACTCGAATTGGACTTCGCCGTTTTCATCGGTGCCGTATAAGGAGGAAATGCGGTGAAGTTGGTAGGAGGACTTTTCATTTAGCCAATGGCGTGATAGTTCAGGCCAGTAGGAGACCGTGGAATTGGGAGCACGCGACGGTCTCTTGGACTACTGCTTTCTACATGGACAATGGTAGGTGACCCAATCAACTTTTCACGGAAACGATTAAGTAACTTGGAGGAATTTGTGATTTACGACTGAATATAATGTACGAACGAACAAGGAACGAGGAACTTCCATTAGACTTTTGGTAGAAGGAATAATCTCTCCATAAGGAAAATTATTGAGGACCCAATAATACCCTAACACAACGAATTGAGAGACATTAACAATACCATGAGGTCACAATTACTAATAATTATATCAAATATACCTGCTACCATCCTACACATCTACTTTAACTCAGCCATAAACAAGAATTAATTTTAATTACTCAAACGTGAAATAGTTGCTAGTTACTATAAGCCAGCCCTTGGCGGTAAGGATGAAGAGGAGGTGGGATGTGATACACGGGGAGGAAAAATAAATGCGCCGTTGAAGACCACCAATTCAAGTAGGTACGCGCCGAGCAAGTAGGGGGTGGTGACGCCACAGAGTACTCATTCTGATGTACATAGGTCTCTAAACTCTGAGGCACTTTCAACGCTGAAGCGCTCAAATCTCCGGCCATATCAATTTGGAACTTCTTGAATCTCTAAAATGCAGCAAACCCAAGACGAATCAATCTAAAGTGTACGTTATAGTCATACTTTGACTATCATACTATAATACAGTAGGTGTCTGGAACCTGTGGAATGAGGACGATTCTAAACTATAAACGCTGCAAATTATCTCAACACTGTTTATCATTTTTCTGTATGGTCACCCATCTGCAAGGATCCCAATGGTTGAAATATATTTTCTCTCTTTACTATAATACTTGGAAGTGTGTCTGTTTGTTTGTTATTGTAATTTAGTAGGTATGTATGTTTGTGACAACTCCGCTCGAAGGGCAAATTGGATGTTCATATGGGTTATCTCGGAAAACGACGGGTGAGTTCATCGTGAATTCGGTCATCCACAGTGATATTGATTGAATAAACACGTTCGTAAATAGTAAATGAAGACGTGATGAATACGAATCCAACGGCGCCAGAACGATTCCAGTGAGTTGAGCCGTTCAGATTTCACTGAACAGGAAATGACGTTGACATATTGTATCACAAACATCGCAATACGTTCATAACAGAAACCTCGGTTTCACTTGCTTGTTTCAAAATTTAATTGTCAACACATAATCGTTATGTATAGACAGGTTTCAAATTTCATTGTCAGCCACATTGGTGTAATGGTTACTATCACGTGTTATCGTTGTTGGAGTTTGATAAGAAAACCTCAAGCTTTGGTTGAACCGATTTTGAAGGGGTTATCTGATGTAATCAAATTGTCAAGTGTGTGTCCGTTTGTTTGCTTATCCCAATCACGTTTGAACAGCAACTGGGTTCTTATCTTGGACTTTGTCCGACCGTCCGATCGTCCAACCGTCCGAACGTCCGACACCGCTGTTTTCTAATGCTTTTCGCGTACAACCAACTCCCTTATTTTCCATGTTCTGCCCCACAAAAATCGTTCACCACCCGTTGGAAAGCTATGAATTCATTGCACATCACACCACAACGCATGCTGCCAGTTCCCTCCTCTGTAACTGATACATAGGTATCCAAAGAAAGTTGGTTGGAATTTTCAGTTTGGCAT
The DNA here is from genome assembly GCA_030264115.1 of Lygus lineolaris. Classification (NCBI taxonomy): domain Eukaryota; kingdom Metazoa; phylum Arthropoda; class Insecta; order Hemiptera; family Miridae; genus Lygus; species Lygus lineolaris. Next base: position 8,122,765 of record JAEMON010000007.1, read on the forward strand.
TGTGGTACTTGCCTTCACAACAATGTGTTGAATCAATTCAAAAACATTTTAATGAATAGTGTATTCTGATCTGTATGAATACCGGTTTTTCTTCTTGTTTCTCTTGCAGAATGGTAGCGAAATTTCTATGTAGCATAAAACTCTCTTTATCTTTCATCTTGAATCGACTGTCCATCGTGCGAACGTGACCGATCCACGGGCAAGCATTCGTCACTTGGGGTATCATTTTTGTATCACGCTATTATACAGGCTTTTTCCTCTTCTAAGTATTGTAACTGGTAACGTTCCACGTTGCTACGGTGAAAAAAAAACACGATGATTCACGTTACCAACTAGCCGTTGCAGCGTATTTGATGACAGTGAAGTGGTAGGAATAGCTGTAAGTTTTTTTCACGAATACGATTATTTCGTTAGGTGCTCGCACTGGTGCTGCCAACGATGAAGCATATCATGGAGAAACGTGTTATGCCCACTAGATGATCAGCTTCGTACTTCTGCGTTAGCCTGCGATTCCGTCAGTATCGATATTGAAAAACGTGAACGCCTCACCTTCTGCTGTTGACCTGTATAATACGAGTATGATGCCGCGTACTTTCCGCCACGTATAACAGTTGCAATGAAACTACGTAATCAGTGAGCTCCAAAAAGTCCAAAATATTCCCAATCGAGTAGGTAGGTTAACATTTTTCTTGTTGCAGTGTTGTTCTTGTACAATAAACTTGATATTCACGTACCCACTATATACCTACCTAACTATTAGGTAACATATTCTTCCGGTTTTTCCAGAAAAAAGGTGAATGAAAGCACTCCACTAGGTAGGACAATTTCGGGGAAAGGGGGCCTCAGTTGGAAAAAACCACGGTAGTAGCTAATCGAAAACCAGATTTTTCCCCATCTAAACCGTCCGTTATTTTACGTTTTTACATGCACAGAGGCAAATTTTATTCATGGGGAGCATTGTAGGGTCCAATTTGCGTAATCCCAAATGTAATAAGAATCCGGAGCAAATTGCGGAAGTTATGCTTGTTGAAAGTTTTCACGAACACAGACAGGGAGACACGTAGAACAAAGTAGAGACAAGGTGAAGAAAGGGCACATGTGGCAAGAGAAGGTATGAGTTGAGAAAATGGCCTCCGAAGTTTCCACCTCCTCCTCACCCCACGCTTTTTTGTCACCTTTACACTCCTCCTTATAAAAAAATATAGCGATATAAAATCGGTATAAATATAATATAGGTATGTCAACTTTAACGATGTAGAATTTATCCAACTATTTCAACATTCTTCACATTGAATCGAACTTCTTTCTCTCACATAGAATGTAGAAGAGGTTCAATTGCAAGTGAGAAAGGTTTATTTCCATGTGAAAACGGTAAATAGACGGGAAAAAATCGTATGTCGACCTGACATATTCACAAGATAGGCCCATGATCCTTCCTCCCACTTAAAGCCTCAATAATTGTTCACGAAGGTCTAAAAGACCGAATGCGAGTGGAAATAAATTCTGATTTCGGAAGAAATGAATTCTCCACCTCCCAGAAGTGCTTATGATACCTACTTCTGCTACCTACCTTGGCGGGAGCAAAATGAGTATAAATAGTACACGCCTAGTTAAGGTTGGAGGGGTAGTTATTCAGAAATTGTTAGAAATGCCAGTTTTGTCATCAAAACATTATAATATTAAAAATTAACAAAATTGATGTCTCATCATCCTACCTGTTCTATTCACTCTATCTATTTCAGTGACTTGTGGGGATAAATAACTTTCGAAATGATTTTAATTGGAGATGAAAAATGAGAAATCAAGAACAATGTGATCATATTGCCAAAAAATTCCATGGGAAACACACCCTAAAAACATCCGTATTATTCTTGTGGAACGTCTTGAGCTTGTCACGGATGGGTTTGTATTGGATGAATTTCGTTTCAGAGAGGAATAGCATAGCTGCTGCAGGGTCAGGAATAAGGATGAACATCACCGTCCTTTACGATCCGAGAGGAGCGAGAGCCCTGTTTTCCATGAAATACCACTACATACCTCTCTTGGCCATCCTCTCCAAGCTGTACGATTACAATCTTGAAATAGCTGCTTACCCGGCTCAGAAATTCGGATATCGATACCACCACACCACCATCGAGAGCTATGTTCAAAACTGCGTTGGCCTCCTCGAACCGAACAAGGCACGAAACGAAGAGTAATGTACTAAATAATAATCAGTAATCCTGCCTTCATACATTAGCTGTTTTATACCTACCCATTCTATGTAGAGAGAAGCCTGGCATTCTTGATCGACTTTACTTGATGGTCTGGCGTTAATATTGCAGAAAATTCATGGAATTACTCTGATGACACTGATTTTTATTTCAAGGACGTAAAATACCTCTTATTATCTTATGAATTTACGACTGTGATTTCCCTTGTTCGGAAGGATATGAAGACATTTAAACTGTTTGAGTTCCTTGAATGCTGCAGAACCATCTGCAACCAATACCTGAAATGTGTGATTTAATTATAGTAAATAACCACCTAACAGGACTAACACCAGGGGGTGGCTCCACAGGAATTTACGTGTTGGATATCATTGATAATTGATTGATAATTAAGGCGCCACAGTGTGAAATAACACGCTGAGCATGACTATTGTGTGCTTATCTATATACCTCTTTTTGGGTTGCTCAATTTAGTATTTAACAATGTTAGCTATAAATACTGGTTATAAATGAGCTTCCTAAAGGGACATCCCCAGAAATCCATGCATTACTAAACACTATGACTATCATCAGAATTTCTGGTTAGTTATTCACTCTTACTTCCCTTGTTATTGATTCTAGTTCGTTCCTTTGCATTTGAAGGAGATTTAAAATGGTAAAATGTTAGAACAAACTAGGTACTAAATTAGACGCCGAACGGCGTTTGCCCTTCTAGTGTACCTAACTATTCTGGACTCCCAAGAATTTGATGACGTAATGATATTTTTAGACGGAGGGGCTGGCGATACTGAACTGTCTCACTCACTGCGAGTTTTGCATGGAGATCGGCTTGTGCCAGGAAGCCCAGTCTTTATACACACCCGCTTGTATCAAACACGTCAAAGGCGATCTCAGGCTGTTGTTGAAGTGCGAACTAAATAAACGCCGTGTTATTTCTCAAGTTTACCAAAGGTACGAAATGCGAAGCACGTAATAATAATGTCTGATTATTCAAGTACCTCTCGGTGATTGTTGTAGAGGGTTGCAAAATTGGGTACTGAGTGAATTGTGGCAACGTTAGTCCAGCTAGCAGGTCCCAGCAAATCACCAAACATTCACAAACCTACACATCATTATTAGCACTTCCTACAGGCTGGTTAATAATATATTTTTATGTTTTTGCCAATAGATGGTACGTCCACTGGCAGAAGTTCCACTCTCACGGCACCAGCGCAAACCCAGTCGTTCTCTTACTAGACGGCGCCCAGGAAACCCTTGAAATCATGGACACCGGCCTCATAGAACGGGCTTGCGACCATCTCAACTCATCTTCCGACGTCTACGATCAACTTTGTGGAGAATTCAACAAGACAGAGATTCAACGAATGATCGATGAAGTTCCAGCTGGTCACCTTATCGTTTCACTGAGCCGAATCGAGAGGCAATCTTTGGCATTGAACCTCCTATGTTTCCTAATAGTAATGCTTCACAAAAAATACCAATGAATTCTTCGTACCCCGCACACCTTTGAACGGTCCAACGAACACCAGTGCAACGAAACTCCAACACAACTTATTACGACAGTCGTACAAAAGTAACAACATTTGCAACAAGGCTTCAAGCTTAGAAAAAAATCCCAAGACCTAGCAGGTTATCGGTTATTTACGAACACAATTCTATTGCACTGAATGAATTGCGTCTCAACTTTTGTGCAAAGCCGAGGCAACAAGTTGTGTTCCAGTTTCGTTTCAAATGACCACTCACGTAAAATAAATATAGTTTCGATTGCAACATTCTTTCATATTAAGACCAAGAGTATTAACGAATGCACTCGTATTTGATATTGAGATTTAAAAAATTTCAACAAGAGGTCCAAACGTTTTGATACCAAGATATTTGCCAATGTTTCGATCGATGGAATTTCTTTGTCGATCGTAAAACCCTTTTATGATCACCTATCAATCATTTTTATAAGTACCTGTCTGCTGTCAAACACTCGGTTTGTTGCGAACATACTGAGGCTCCATGGCAGTGTAAAATATTGGCTCATGAATCATGTTATGTACCTACGTACATCAAGACAATATATACATCAGAGTTTCAATTGCTCATCCTAGATAGATGACGAAATAATGCCCAGAAGTAAGATTAGGTTAGGTAGGTATGGTAACCTTTAATATTTTTTTATAGAACTTGGGGACAACAGAACCCCAATGTGAGAAGGAAGTGACACACCTCTTGGAACTTGAACAGTCGAACACCTGATGACCTCCTGTTCTCCAAACGGATGATTTGCTGTTTAGGTCCATTGCCTCGAAAATGCTCATGTCTGTGACGGGGAGCTACTGGTATATTTCGCGATACAGCAATTCCTATTGTGAACAAGTGCATGTTGAACCGGTCGGTCGAGTTGATTTGCGAACCAGTCCGAGATGGGTTCGGGACAGCGGCTGCGGTCGTGAGTTCGAATCCTGAACCGCCTCATATGCTAACATCAAGTGGTGAGCAATGCGAAACTGCGACGATAATGACCGGAACACAGTCTTAACCGGTTAGGTCTGTGACATCTCTCATATCCGGAGTAAGACTGGTATTCGTCTAAAATTGGCGGTTTTGAGATAATAGGTATACGTACCTACCACCAGGTAGCTCTCGACAAGCTCTTTACGGCGGCGGTATCGGTTTAACGATATCTCGATATTTGGCCGCTATAGAGTAGATAATCTGTCATGGTTTTCAACCACTTTTCGATTTTATCTTTGATTTAAGACCGGATTTCCGGTGCGCCAGACGCCGAAGTGTGATGAACTCAAGGAGGGTGTAATACTGGTTTAACTCTATGAACCCCATTGATCTAACGTTTCCCTGATTATCCTTTCTTCAATATTTCATTACTGGCATATAATAATATATCGGATGTAGGTATCGCTTTTCATGCAATAATAT
>JAEMON010000007.1:8339416-8350570 GCA_030264115.1 Lygus lineolaris
TTTAGTCACTCTGAACCTATTTTCAGACTCATTACTATGGAGAGATCGGCATAGGAACACCTTCTCAGGTTTTCACAGTCGTGTTCGACACAGGCTCGTCCGATTTGTGGGTTCCATCTGCCTCGGAGACCTGTGGTATGTAAGCTATACGTTTTTGAAATTGTCATAATTTATTTTTGGATTTTTGTTGTTGTTGAGAAATTTGAATACATTGCGATTTTTAGCTAGTGGATTTTACCTCACGGTGCTAAAATTATCAAGGTATATTAGGGTTCTATGTGGTATTTTCATTACTTTTGGAACTCTCTCCATGTATGTAAATTTTGGATTACAAGAACGAAAAAAGCTGTGTGGCTTAATTATTTTTAAAAACATTGGTGCTTCTATCTGTGAACGGAAGCAATTGTATCAATCAAATGTATGTATATTTATGATCATCTACCTACTCTGTCCCTGAAATGCCAAATATGTCACAGAGAAGGCGAGATGTTACGACTCCAAACAATCGTCATCCTACGTTCCGGACGGTAAAAAAATGTCTATTGAATACGGTTCAGGAGCTATGGAAGGGTTTCTTTCCAACGACACAATTAGAGTAAGTAAGTTTCGCATGTGTTTCACTTGTAATGAAAACTGTCTATTTCCAAGATCTCGTCATCTTCAGTAACTAACGAGAACTTTCTACAAGAAGTTTCTGTTCTTGAGAAGATATTCTATTTTCCATTTGATTGTCCAATATACTATTATTCGTAGATTGGGCAGCATGTTGTTATAAAGAATCAACTTTTCGGCGAGGCTACCTCACATTTGAGCACCAGAAAGAAGCCTTTTGACGGAATTTTTGGGCTCGGCTTCCCCTCGCTAACCGACTACATGACACCTCCACTCTTCACCGCGAAAGAACAAGGCTTGTTCGAGAAAAATGTATTTTCCTTCTACTTGACGAAGTGAGTATAATAGGCCTCCATATTATTTCCCAACCAGTATTCTTCACAACTTGTACCTACATGATGTCCATATATAGTTGTTTTTGAACGTAAAATTCAAGTGTTGGTGTCCTGACATAATAATTATCCAGGAATGAAAACGAAGGAAGTGCCATAACACTTGGAGGATGGAACGAAACTTTGGTGAAATCTGAAGACTCGATACATTGGGTGCCTCTCTCCGAAAAGTCTTACTGGAAAGTCTCCGTTGAATCGTATGTACCATTTTGAATCACCGCATTCGATTATTACACAATTCAATAACATTAAACACGTATTAATACAATATATTACACTATGAATATAATCTGGGATTAACTAAGTTGATAAATAAGCAAAATCTAGCTCAACAAGTGACTTTGAATGTTTTGGAAAACCTTGTATTCAATTTGTTTCTGTCATTATGTATTGTATATACTTGGAGGTGGAGTTATCCCAATACCCATAAATATGATCACAGGTATTCAAAGAATGGGGAATTCCGGTGTGTCGGAATTTGGCATTTTCGACTTCAGATTCGGATTCAGCACTTCCGGAAACCACCGAAAATTTGTCAGCTGAAAAAATGTCACCAGGTTTGATGTACGGTGAGAAGATTACGTGTGACATCGTTTCAGCTAAATCTCAATCCCCCACATGGAGCACCTTTTTGGAAAGCTCTCACTGTAATCTTGCAGTCGAACGGATAAAATTAAATAGCCGGAATTCCCCAATACCTATATGATAATATGAGAAGATTCAACACGTAATTTCATCAACAGAATCAATATGGGAGATCTGATTTTGGAACCTACACCCGCTATTATCGACACTGGCAGTTCATTTATGCTTGGCCCTGAAGAAGAAGTGGAAAAAATCGCTAAGCTCCTGGGTGCAATCCCAACACACGGCGTTTATCTCGTGAGTTTCGACTGGCCATCAGAAAGTTTGAATGAATCAGCAGAATCTATCACTTTGTTTGATGAATACAATTTATTGTACTAGTGTGATTGTATAATCAGTGTTGTACATCGACAGGTGGAATCAAGCAAACTGGACAGCCTCCCATCACTCACATTTAAAATCAACGGACGGAATTTCACTCTTTCTCCTGATCAGTATATTGCTATGGTAAGAATCTCCTACCTTTGTAGAAACAGTCTACAAAGATTTTTAAAAAATACGAAAGAACCAATCCTCATATTATATTTTATTATTGGTTTTATCTGTTATAATGCTGCCAGTTTGTGATTCAATCACATTAGTATGTGATTCATTATTTTTATTTCAGGTTGAAGGTGAGTACGCCATGCTGGGGATCAAGCCGTCGGATATCGAGTTTTGGATTCTTGGCGATATTTTCTTGACCAACTACTACACCATTTTCGATTTGGACAAGGAAGCTGTCGGTTTCGTGGATATTAATTCTTCTGAACCAGTAGTACCACCATCCATGTCCGCTACAGAAAACTCACTGACTTCGAGACTGGCTAGGGCGGTTTTTGGCGCATTTTCGTCCATCAGAGGTTTCTTGAAGAGTTTATTTTGAAATAAAGAGTGGATACATTTACGTGCAATCTATCGTCTCTACTGTCTCTAATAATTTATATAATACATTTATTATTCATTGGGATGAAGACAGAATAAAAATGGAAGCTTAAAAAACTGTTTCTGTTCTCCATTCAACATCACGTGGAAATCCACTCAAATTTTACCCTGTACTCAGCAGTGATGATAGTCAATAATACGTACGTCAGGTAGGTACCTACCTGTAATAAGTACCTTCTCGTATCTCAGTATAGCATTATTTCCTGATAAGCCATTCTTCAGTAATAATCTGCTACCCTAGAGTGAAGAGGAACGATATTTATTCGAATTTAATTTTTGAACACGAGTTCTAAAAATATTACTTAAGTGTGGATTTTCATAATATTTACATTTGGCGGGAAATCCGACATCATTTTTGAATTCGTCTAATCTCAGACCCGTCACTACATTCTCAGCATGTGTGAGTTGAGATTTGTGAGCAACATCATCTGACGAACACTTGTAGCTTTCCATTCTCTGCTTGATAATTTTGAGATCAAAAAGCTGAAAATATCAATTTGAAAAGTAACGGTTTTCCGAGTGCTAACTGGACCGAAACTCCTTCATTTCGTTTATGAGCGAAGGTTCTTCACGCCGAGGGAATTTGCATAAGAACTCATATCGACAGCCTTTCATCATTTAGGTAAGCTGGAATTATCTTGCTTAAACTGGAATGCAAACTACACATCTGCTATCCCTAAGTCCTCGGTAAATACTTACATCTACTACCTTCCTATCTCCAGTTGTATACCTAAATATTGAACCCGCTTCGGTTTTTTTTCCTTTGGACGAGAAATTAGCTTCCTTTTAAATACGTTTCACAATTTCTTTGAACGTCCTCCCAAACAGCTTGACAAAAAAATTTCTGTCCTGAAGAGAGTTACCTACGATAGATACAACATGATAGGCGCTCGTAAATTAATCCCGTATCAGAGGCTTCGGCAAGGAAAGCTTTTTTTATCTAGTGGAGAAAACGAACAGGTAGGAGCATTACAGGAACTTTTCACTAGATTTGATGCTGGGTGCATTTTAGAGTAAAGAAAAAGTACCTACTTACAGTTTTTACTTTTTTTTTCATTTTAGTTTTTGAATTATACCTAGTCGTTCCCAATTTTGAATCGCATGTTTAAAATATTTTCAATCACGGTACTCTATACTACGTGCTACGGACTTCTAAAACCTTAAAGTTAACTTTACTTTATTAGTTACAAATCCTTTCACAAACGCTATCAACTAACTACCACGTAAGATTGCGAGCGACTCAGTGTGTCACCACCCTCTGACCTTAAAGAGCCAGAAAATTATGTTTTTTGTCGATGAATTTTCGGTTACCAATCATCAATGCTGGGACAAAGGTCAACGCTGAAAACATATAATCGAAATCGGTTGGAACTATTCAAGGGTTGCTGAGACTCGGTGAAAAATTGTTTTATGGAGATCTGAAGGACGTCAACTGCGAAACCAACCTAATTTAATCTTGATTGGAGCGGTCAAATAACGCACTTAAACTCTCAAAAGTTTTGTAATCATAATGCATCAATATTACTAGTGTGGATCTAGAAGAAAGGGCAATAAATTATTCTCACATTTGGCCGGACTCTTAATTTGTTTCATTCTTGTAAGCCTACCTAATTATTTTTTTGTTCAGGGTATGTTCTTATCCGTGTGTACAAGAAACTGTATTAAAGCTCGTTCAAAATTTGCAGAATTTTTCGAGTTATGGCTACTACTGGCTCGATTAATACTAAAATAGAAATAAAAGAAGAGCCGCAAGAAGATCCACCGTCCTCTTCATCCTATGACTACACAGAACCCTGTGAACTAGAGCCTGAATGCATCATGAAGGAAGAGGCGCAAGCCCTTCAAGTGGATCTGGACGGAGAAATCAAGGAAGTCACCAACGCCTGGGTGCAGGAGCCGTTTCTCTGCGTCAGATGCGGATTCACCAGCAATAATTTGAAGAGCTTGGCTGAGCATAATAAGCAACATAATGGTCAGTGAGTAAGACGCATCAGCTATCACTTGTGCTACGGCGCGAACCCATGAACGGTAACAGCATAGAATGAAAGACTCTGAAAATGGATATGTGCCACGTTCCAATATTATACTATGGAACTCAACACCACGTAACTTGTATACTTGACATTCGGAATCCTTATGCTAAGTACCAGTGCTACAAGCCCATATAGTAAAGGATCTTTGTCTCAGCCTTCATCCAGAACAATTAATCTCATTCTCGCAATGCTTCATGATACTGTTAAAAATTCCGTGTCAGGTAGCTCGACCCACCTAGGCGCACCCTTATTCCCTGAGGACTCATCCTGAAAAAGATTTAGTAGGAAGCTGTGTATATTAAGTACCGTGGCATATACATTGTCACGAACCATAATACATGATCACACACGAAGACACTATTTGACTTTTGCATCATCTCTGGAATTTGGTCTTAATACACTCCTCGTCGATAAATATCGTCCTGGTAACCACCAAAATCAACTAGCCGATCCCGTCCTCGGTCCACGATTCCTTTCAACACGTATCAACTCCCTCTATTTCATCAAATACACTGAAATTTCCGATATACCAATGAAGGTGTCCAGAATGTATTGTTAGAAATCAATAGTGGTAGCTTCCACTCACAAATTGATTAACCTCAATCACCAATTCCTGGGTAGTAAGTTTTCAATGTTGCTGAATTTGAGGCTTTTGTAGCACCCGAAGTGTGTCAGAGGCTTTTCAAATTAGGAGTTAGGTACTCTATACCTGATACCTAGTGGAATAATGCTGATTATGTGATCATTGTGTCCTACCGTGTAGGAAAAAAACCGAATACGCGAAAAAAACTGGAAATATTTAGGCGAGTTTACTTTTCGCATAGGTAGGTAAACCTAACCAAAGTTTATTTCTTCTATAGGTTTCACTCCATATTCTTGCGCTGTTTGCGGCTTCCAAACTACAAGATTCTGGCACATTAAGAACCACATGGTCGCTCACACCGGTAAAGCGAAACTGTACAGTTGCCCTCTCTGCGAATTTGTTAGCTCCTACCTGAAAAACGTCAAGCGTCACATCCGCCTCCACATTGGAAAAGAGTTGCCGACGGACATGGAATCCGGAAAAATAGTCATCCCCCCCATCAAATGTCTGCCGATGAGCAAGGCCCAATTGTCCCCTGAAGATGAACCCAAGTCAGCCCGAAATAGCTCCCACGACCCCAAATCTTACAAGTGCGGGCAGTGCTCCTACGAAACGGCTTACCACAGCAACCTGATCAGACACAGTCGGAAGCACACTGGGGAGCGGCCTTACCCCTGTTCCAACTGTCCCTACAGGGCCATTCAGCATAGTGACCTCACCCGTCACATTCGTACCCACACTGGTGAGAAGCCGTACAAGTGTCAGCTCTGCAACTACAAATCTGCTCAAGCAGGAGACTTGGCAGTCCACAAAAAGCGCCACGCTGCCTGTGAGATCTTCGAGTGTTTCATTTGTGGATTCAAAGCCATACAAAAATCTTACGTTACCAGGCACATCAACAGGAAACACGGCGATGACTTGATAAACCACTTGAATTCAACAATATAATAGTGTAAACCTCCATTCCCCGCTCTTCGTCTTCGTAATTTTGTAGGACTTTTATATAATTACAAATTTAGTTTAATTGTTACGTTATTTTTCTTGCAGTCCAATAATGATAAACCGTGTTTGAGAAACCAGAGCAAGTTCCGATGTACTCTGATAATCAAATCAAAATTGCGAATGATAAATTATTTAATAATCTTTGAGAGTTGTCGTTTCAAAGGTATGTAGAAGTATTACCTACTACATGCTATCAAGTTCCTGGTGTTATAATAACAATATTTGAAGGCAAAAGTTGTGAAGAAAGACGCTGTTGTGTCGAACAGAATAAATTTTTGGTAGGCCATCAAGGAGCTCAGGATGATTGAAATGATGATCGTTGAACTTGAAGTAGATCAGTTTTGGAGAGCACAGCTTTGGAAGACACCGTTTCTCTATACTTCAACCTTCAGTTTCACCTCAAGTTTCACTGTTTTCACCATAAGTTTTGCTTTCTGGCAAAAAGATTTTGTGGTCGTAGGAAGAGTTTGAGAAAAATTGACTTTTCTTTTCAATGATTTACATTCATAAATTTATTATTATTTATTACCTATTTATACACAGGAATATATACTCCCTTCGATTCACCTTTAAGAGGTTTCCGCGGTCCGGATCCCTCACATAAATCGGAGGTCGACAGTAATAACTTTCTTATTAGCGAGATGGAACGGTACGTAGACGGCACGGTGGACTAGCGGTGACCTCCATTATCGAGTAAGATCAATAATAATCTAACATTAGTTATAATGATCTGCTTGTGTTACAATAGAAGGCTTGGGAATGTCGTTATCAGGCGAATCAGGTCACAGTGAACGGGTCTGTACCTCGGAAGTACATTCACCTTCTTGAACGGCATTTCCCGGTGATCGGCAACCTGTAGGTAAAGTACACTCTCCTCTTCACCGAGAGAAGGTTCTAGTAAACACATGAAGTTCCGCTTCATCCAACAACATGTTTCATTCGTAACAGTTAGTCCGCGATGAGCTGTGCCGGTTGATGCTCTTGTAGCAGCTATCTCGATCGGTAGGGTACAGACTCATCTCTGTTGTTTACGTATCTGCTATGGATCTACCTTGAGTGACCGTGACCAATCCGAGGTCAGTTGAACATGGAAGTACTAATTTTCACGTCAATCTCAACAGTGTTCTGTATCGCTTTTATTGAAGGTAGGTCACTATCATACATTATGCAGTTAGGTGTCTTATGCTAGTAAAAACCATAACAATGTTTACCTAATTTCTTCGGAACACCTGGATACAATCAACAGAACACTGATTTCCTGGCATTCCTCTTTACGATGATCATCTGGTCAACGCACTCTTCACGCACGCTACGTAGATACCTGCTACGTCTGTGTGCACATATGTTGTGCAGTGTAAATTTTGAGAAGCTTAAACCATTTTGTTTCTTACTGAATTCAAAATGTTTATTATTTTGAATATTATTATTGGAAATAATGAACCAGATACACAAAGTTCCCAGCACATGTGATTCATGCTTTCTTCCCATTATACTCTGAAGATTCATTATGACTCACACAAAATGTACTCTTCTGCTCATGTTGCTTCTCAAAACAAAAACCAATATCCCGGGAATGTAGGAAATCCAAGGACCACAATCAGTGTTTTTTTTTTTTTTGTTGTAAAGTGTGAAATATGCCTTACCTACAAAAAAAATAAAAAACCAGTCTTTAAATGTTTTTTTGAAAGTGGGTACCAACTTATTCGTCCATTTCCAGGTTGTGCGATGGGCAGAGTCGTCGATGAAATCACGGAAATAAATACGCTGCTTGGGATCGACCCCGTGTCAGCAGTTACCGTTCCCGAAATAGTCGACATCAGAAAGCACGTTCATTTTCAGCTGCACACGAGGGAAACCACTAAAGACGGTGTGCTTTTCACGTTGGATTCTTCAGCGTTCATCAAATCAACGTTCGACGTGCATAAGCCGGTAAAAATTATGGTGCATGGATTTTTGGGTCGACTGAGAGATGGGTGGATGACCACTGCGAAGGATGGTGAGTAGATATTCAATGATACCTATTTTTTCGCTATTCTCGAGGAAAAAATTGAGCTAGCAACAATTTTAGGAGACGGATCGTCAAAAAGTTTTAAATAGTACAGAATATACTTTCCACCTGATGAAAAATTCCAACATAGTAAACATTTATCAAGATTTTTGATGAAACATCATCTGCATCGAGATTCTTATCTCAATGGCTGGAGTAAACGTCGCCGTTTGACTATCATAAATATATCATGATCATGTTCATGATACATTTAACTGAAAGTATCTTCATAGCTCACTACTGAAACAAAGAAAAATTGACAAGAGAGAGAAGATTGATCCGATTGGTGAGTGCCACCGAATCATGGCATACAGGCCACAGTGCAAGGTTCGATCTGCGAACTCACAATTTCAATTGCAATTCACAATTTCAGAATTGCAATTATTCACAATGGGACAGAATTTTCTGTTTTTTTTAACTCAGAATCGGATTCATCTCCCTCAAAACCCCAATTTCCCTCTTTTCAGTTCCAAAATCAGGAGAGCTTGGGAAAAAACTCGTGACGTCATCAGTCAAACATCTCACTCTGTTTGTTCGAAACGTGCGAGAGCGGGAGATTTTTGACTGATGACGTCACGCGCTTCTCTCACCCATTTCCGTTCATTTCCGACCCTACATATTGCACCTCTTTGGAAAACTCTTTGGTAGACCAACAATTTCAGAGAATAAAACGAATCACGTACCTGTTCCCCATTTTCAGTACCTAAGTAACCTTACAGGAGGTTAACAAATGTCATCAAGAATCAAAATGATGTGTTGAGATATGTTTGATACCACTATAAGAGTGCGTCGAGACGTCCTTATTTCGGTGAGGTTTGAATACGAACGATTAGGTAGATGGATATATAGGCAGTATTTAATGACGTAGTCATTCTTGTGCTGGGTATTGTTTAAAAAGCTGCAAATTATTACACAGCAGTTTATTATTCACTATAGATAACTCATCCGTAAAGATCCTATTAGTATAGACAGTAAGCACCTACCATAATTATAACGCGAGGTTCACAACTCGACGAGTAGGTACAGTGAGTCCTACATACCGGTAATTATTATTATCCGAGAGTTGTGGTAATTATTTCATAACGGCATTGAGTAACCAATGAAGCTTATAGAAGTGGAGGTGAGTTTCAAACCCAGAAACTCACTCGTCAGGGGACGAAATTTTGGGAAATCACGAAAAACTGTTCGCCCTTTATTTTTACATGAACGGTATAATTATTTTGGCTTCCTTTTTGATGTGCCAAAAGTTTTCCAAAGAATGTCTCTTATTTAGTTAAATAATCACTAATACGTTTTGGAGAAACCTGGTTTTGAACCAACGGCTCCATTCAACCCTGGAAATTGTTGTAATAATCAATTTCAATCAATCTTAAAATCAATGTCTGTCATGTCGCAAATGATACAAACCGCCGTTTGAGTCTTATTGCATGATCAAAATAGTACAATAAATATTAAATACGTAATTGAACGAATTCTTAGTCACCTATGACGTCATTAGGTGAAACGCCCTAGCTCGAAAATTTCAAATAGGAAGGTAAATTTTTTCCATCGATTTAAAATAGAACACAATTTTTAACGTAATATACCTCCCTATTTGAAGTTTTCGAGCAACGGCGTTTTGAAAATTTCATCCCCTATTTTCTATCCTTTGGAGAAGACTGGCGGAAACGCCAATCTTCGGGCTACAACTAGACTACAACTGGAGCCGGTATACCAAATTTCACCAATTTCGGACCATTGTAACTAAGGGAGTACCAACGACGGCGCGGCGTACGGTGGACGTACGTAATTTGGATTTTACGAATCTTATCAAGTAAAACATGAAATTTTGAGGGGGTTAAAAAAAAATCCGTGCTCCAGTCCAAATTTTCATTATTGAAAATAATTATCCAATAAGTGTAAGAAAATAATGTCAAATTTGTTTATGATTTTGACGTACAACCAATCGTTTCAAGAGAAAAATAACTTCCACGTTTCTCACCCCACAAAAATCGTCCACCACTCTTTGGAAAGCTCTGAATTTATTACACATCACACCAAATCTAACGCTGCCTCTCTTCTTCTCTTTCTGAGAGTACCTACTGGTACGTGGGTGGGTATGAAAAAATAGTAAAATATGTGGAGTTTTCTGTTTGGCATTGTGATGAGTTGACAATATAAATGAAGCACGCTACCCCTATAAAGTTTGGGTGAATGACTTCGTCATTAACAACTGCTCCAAGAATCGCTGAAGCGCTTGGAACTGGGGTGTGCAGTGGTTAAATTCTCAACTTACAGTAAATTAGTAAAAAGTACTTAGGCATTCCACAATCATTTTTCATTCCGTTCGGAAAATAACGATCAACCTTTGAGATTAAAGATAATATACTGCATTTTATCAAGTACTTAATCATGAAAATGTTACAGCCATGCTGACGTGGGAAGATGCCAACGTGATTCTGGTAGGATGGACGGAGATAACGCAAGTGTTGCTGTACCCATGGGTCGTCCAGCAGTCATTCCTGGTAGCTCAGTACCTGGGCGATCTAGTCGACTTTCTCGTCGAACATGGAACCCCATCGGCTCACATTCACATGATCGGCCACAGCATCGGAGCTCACATAGCTGGAGTGGCCAGCAAAGAAGCGACTTCCGGTATCGTAGGGAGGATTACTGGTAGGTTTGTAAGTCCTCTTTTCCAATCTCGATTTTCGGTGGGTAGGTACCTAGTTCTGCAGCTCCAACTTGGGTTTTCTCATCCCAACGCGGTCGGTCCTAAAGTTGGCAGGGAAGTTGGAACTTGTGTACGGTAACCTTTAAAAAGGTGATCACTCTCAAGAGTACCTGAGAGTCAAGTGCCGTAGCTGTTATATGTAGATGATGGGGCGTGCCGAATTTTTGGATATTATCATACCTCAGGCTTGGTTTTTAGATTAT
>JAEMON010000007.1:8361756-8376535 GCA_030264115.1 Lygus lineolaris
TATTATTATTGTTATTATTGTTATAAAGTAGACATGGGGCCTCTGCCGTGGCTCTGACTGCTAAGCCTGAAAAGCAGAGAGTACAACAAAAGGGACCCCACAGAATTGTGATTTTTTTAAAGAGACTTCGAACTTGTACGAACTATTATAACACACGAGGTAGAGTTAGTCGGCTGCATAGTTGTTACTAGATGAAAATAGTCGGCGTTCAGCCAAAAATAGAAAAGGAATCACAAATTCACTCCATTCACGACGTCATTCGGACTGGACCCATGTTCAGGGGAAACCTGTAAGCAGGAGTAAGCAGATTATCTTCTTCAACTGCGTTTCTGCTTACTCTTGCTTACAGGTTTCACCTGAAGAGGGGTCCAGTCCGACACGAAACGTTGTGAATAAAGTGAATATGTGATTCCTTGCCAATTTTTTGGCTGAACCCCGACTATCTTCATCCAGTACCTATATAATAAATCTATGAACTTTTAAGACCAACGTTTCATGCGAAATCACCATGTTCAGAGCCCCAGACTAACGATCAATTAAACCAAATGAATATTATACTACTTGTAAAGGTTTCATATCATTGCCTATGTTTGTCCCAAGGCATCAAGGAATATTTTACGTCAAAACTGGAGTGCGCCCTCCATTTCACACAGCTCCATCGAAGCGAGAACTGGAACTGGCAGATGTGGACACTTTGAATCCTTTAGCTTGGGTCAATTTACAAGATCTTCACGACGATTTTTAATATTGAATGTGCGGTATTGATATGCGTCATTTACGTGTAATAACAAAAACTTCAAACATGAATATGACAACTGCAAAACTTCAATATGAATATTATATGTATCAGGAAAAGAAAATTTATATCCATTACAAAAATGAGAATAAAAACTTTTCTTGAAAGTCTGATGATGTTCATGATGTATATCCCATACAATAGACTCAATATGTGACGTCAGCAGGTATCTCTATAGAATCTAGGTACTAGAAATCGCTTCGTATGTGATCGGTTTACTTGTGAGAAGTAGAGAACTCGCACGTGTACCAACTATTTATACATTTGAAGCAAATAAGCAGGCAATGTCCGATCCCAAGACATTTAGTAAGAAGTACTGGCGTAGATTGACCCAAATATAATCGTAGATTGTCATTAACATTGGGAGTAGGGTCGAGCAGAACAGTCGATTTGAAACAGTAATCACTTTTCAAAAGTCGGAGAATGTAGCAAAAATAAACCCTGAAAAAATAGAGCATGGATCCGGAAACGTAAATATAATAACAGTAAGTACGTGATGAGACGACTTATTTAGAGGTTGATAGGAGTGATTGACTATATCTGTCCTAAAGTCTATATTTTGTGAAATATTCAAACATATTTTTATCAGAGTAGTTTTATGAATATGTTTCTTGATTGTTAAATTAAATTTAAATAGCTTAACTAAATTCGTATGATGATACAAATTAAATCACATCTTTGGTTCCTCTATTGCTGAGGACTTTCTAGGGTTTTCCTGACATAAATAATGTAGGTACTTGCGAATCTGAACTAAATCCAAATTCATCAAAATGAAACAGTAAATAACCAGAAGACGACGTCACTACCCATTAATGAAAATATTAATTCTTCTCTTCTTCTTTGAAAATTCGCTCACCAACTCATGCTGCATGAATGGAACTTTTGTAAAGTGTCTTACAAGTTTTTAATGTCACTGCGGATATAGGAAAGCCATCTGGCAATGCTGATTTCTGATGTCTTCACATTAGCGCCAGTCCCCTTCAAATACTTTACAAGCTAATGAATAGATTTATTTCTATCTACTACACCAATATCACCTCCTCACCCATCATATATACAATAGTTGTATTAAGCGCTTTTAATGCCACTTTAAAAAAACACCTCTCCCTATTTTTAATAAATTGTATTTTTGTAAACGTTGGTAGAAAAGAAAACGGAAACGGTTTAAAAAAATTCACAAGACCGATACAAGTGAGACTCGCAATTTCTGAATTCTCAACATCAATACGTCTTGGGAAAGTATATTTCTAACTGACGAACTACCTTTCAAGCGAACTGCACCTCGATTCTTTGATTTTTCCTTTTCTGATTTTTTCTTCCTGGTAGCTCTTTTGTGAGTTTGTTCAGAGTTCCACAGGTGGAGAAAAATGACGCAAGCTGTGTTGAACTTGGTCACGACTATGATTAGAGGGAAGGTGACCACGTAGAATAACCTTGTGTTAGCTTCGTCCCCCCTCACGGTAAATATGTGATCCCTGAAACACAATTCATACAAAATGCACATAAACAATTTTTTTTTAAATATTCATATTGTTGTTAGTTTTAATGAAGTTTTATAAGTTTGATTGAAAATGCTAATAATATGGACGTGATAACCCGAAGCTAATAATAATAATAATAACGACGCGATAATATCGACGTGTAGGTACCTCAATATGGTGTGCAGGAAGAAGATTTGTAGTGGTTCGCGGTCAACGGAATATGATGTGTAGTGGATTAAATACGAAATTGTAACGTTTGCCACGACCAGAGCCAACAGAAGCCCATAGTTTGCGGAAACCACAGAATAGAATCTGGAATTCAAATATATATTAGTGAAGAAGTTGTGCATGAAAATAGACAAAAATAGGCATTGCGCATTATTATCTGATAAACTGGTCGATGTAAAATATTTTAATACTACTTGAGGAATAATTTATTGAAAATATTTGTATTAGGTATGTACATGGCATCTGGCGGGGTAGCCATGATTCTTTGGGAATTCGATCATTAACTCTTGCTGCATAACAAACTTTTTTATATTCTGACGGAGCGTTCATTGCCCTATTTGGGCGCCCCACCCAAATATAGAAAAATAATAAATATAGAAAAATTTAGGTATAAGACTTCGTAATTTGTTTCGTAATTTCCCTCACTCGTATCCCGACTCGCCTCTCGTGCAGGAACTCTACTGAGAAAGGGTCTTCAGGTTGTTGAGAATAGCAAAATGCCTTTAATCATTGCGGAATGAATTAGGCTCATGGAAACTTTCAAATCGACTTGAATCGATGGTTTTGAAAAAAATATATATATATCTTCTACGCCATTTAACAAAGTTTACAGGAGAGAAAAAACTAATTTTTTGCCTATTGTTCTAAACGTTTTGGAAGCTCCATATTTTTTAACATGGAACTGTACTACTTAGCACAACAATAATCACATTAATTCATGCTCAATATTGTCATCATTTTTGAATGTTTAAAATTGTATTCCAGATGTTTTAAAAACCAACGATTTTTGCATGGAACATGGTAGGTACGTAGATAACCTTTGTGAACCTCGCGATACTGCTGTACGATTTTTGAACCGGAGCGTATGTGACATTGCCGACTCCGAGTTTAGACTGTAGGTTTCTTATTATCAGAGTACTGATCAACGGAAGAACCTTTTGCAAATGGTGATCCATACAAAAATATAAACCTTTTAGCGAATTTTCGACGAAAATGGAGCTATTGCAATGGCTTCA
Source organism: Lygus lineolaris (assembly GCA_030264115.1). Lineage (NCBI taxonomy): Eukaryota > Metazoa > Arthropoda > Insecta > Hemiptera > Miridae > Lygus > Lygus lineolaris. Next base: position 8,365,278 of record JAEMON010000007.1, read on the forward strand.
AAATTTTAGTAATGAAAAGTTTTGAAAATTTTCTTCAAGGAAATCCGTTTCAGACCATTCCTGAAATTTAACACTTTTTTATGTATGTGTATATGCGTATATATGTGTCATTCCAGTCGATATATCTGACCGAGGAATCGAGCTATGTAATAATCTGAAAAAATTTCAATAGTTGATACCAAAAGAAAGGTTGAGTTCGTAGGCCAGAATTTTCGGAGTAGGTACTCTAAGGGTTATAATTTTGAAAATGTAGTCAAAAATTGCTGTAAAAAAACGCGTTTTTTAAAAGTTTTCGGTGTAAAGTCCATTTTAAACATAGAAAAATATGGTATATTCGGAATCAGCGTGAAATTTCCTATGAGACCCCCAAATCGGACCCACCAAATAGGTTAAAATCATTCTTTGAAAATTCGCTCATCAACTCATGCTGCATGAATTGAACTTTTGTAATAATTTGTGGCGTCTTTAGTCGTTCTGCCTTGTTTGAAAACGTTGCCATAGTTGCTTACTGTTTCGGCCACATTGCCTGATATGTTAACACAGTCAACGCCATGGCCGCGACGAGCGAGAAAATGCCGATGATGACGTGCGTGTCTTCATTGATCTTGAGAGGGGTGAAGAGAGAAGTGTAGGAGTCATGCGAAGCACCTTCCAATTCATCCATGAATAGAGAGAACTTCAGGGCGCGGAGGAAGAAATGCGTGACGACCGAGAAGCCCAAACCGAGCATGAGGATGTCGAAGTAACCTCGTATGTCGGAGAAGTAGGTGACGCAGCTATCTTTGGAAATTTGACTGACCACAAAGACGCAGTGAACCAGAAGCACTGTAGAATGTATAGTGACTCGTTATTCCTCTCATATCCAGCCACAATTTTGAGAATAGATCAAAGTGATTTCCCACAGTACTTTACTTCTAAACGTAATAAGTCAAACAAGCTTTCTGCCCACCAACATCGAAAATTTCACTCATATTATTTGAGGTTTGAAGCTTTTTGGACGAATTTGGTTGGCTGCTCAGTCAGTCATTTTGCCGCGTAAGTCACTCTACCTGTACCTATTCATAACCCTTTTTAAACGATAATTACCACAAATGCCAAAGATCTAATGGTCTGCTTTCTCCCAAATTTGGATGATATTGGTTTGGAGCTCACCATTGTGTCCCATAATAAATGAATTCCACCAAGATTAGATCGGTGGGTACCTAGTGTACGATGTAAGAGCGAACGTGACCGCAACCCGTTGCACGTTGCCTTAAACTCCGGAACTATTCGAACGATTCTGATGGAATGTTTATATAGAGATTGTGCAAGTTGGCCCTTGACGGAACTCACATATCTTACAAACTACACTCCCTATTAAAACACTACGCATGCGCACATTTAGCTAACCACCAATTACTCATGAGTCATGAGGTAGTGGTCCGTTCTAGGACAACTTGGCAGAAGATTTTATTGTTATATTGTATACAACATTACTGTGCGTTTTGCGCACACCAGACTGATAATGAAGAACAGTCAATTCATTATTTATTTGTACCTGTTTATAGAATGTATGAGGATATAAGTGTTAGGTCTACACATACCTAAAGCCATGAAAACAGTTAAAATTATTATCTTCTTTGCGTCTACATTGGTCACGAAGAAGAAGGATGCAGCTCGCGACTGAAAATTGAATTGTATCATATAATAAATAGTTAACTATCTACGTAATATTCTTGCAGTATGTATATGAATATTTAAACATCATGAAAAAAGAAGCTGAAAAAGGGTTTATTACTTGTGTTTTACAAAACCGAATAGAAATAAAATTATACTATCAAAGCTATGCAACACAAAACTTCTTATTAATTTATTTGTTGACGATAGCATTTCCCAATCAAATTAATAGGTACTTATCCTAGCCAACAAATATTTTCCCCAATGATATTTACTTTTTCCAACCAACACCTGAGTTCAGCCATTGAGAACCCGTCAACCCGGAGTTCCCATACAGGTTCCGAATTTGGAGCTTTAGAACATCAAACGTCCAACTGACGTAATATTTATGGTCGTAATGATCGTCTATACATAATATTGGAAGCTCTTTGTGAAATCTCGGGTGTTAAAATTATTGGAAGGGGGAATTGAGTAAGAGCTATGAGAAAAAAAAGTGGGGGGTTGGCTAGATCTTGGGAACCAAGGTTTCCTCCTTCTTCCTTATTGTAAGCCTACATTAGAAGGTTTATGGAGTCTCAATGGTCGAGGATACTCTACCATCAATCGAGACGTGTAAACCCCATTTGACAGGACTTCAATGACGAAGCGCAGCTCGGTGAACAGCTTCAGATTGTTATTGTAGAGGTTGGCTTCAAAAAACACCGCTCGGGTTCTGTTATCGGCCCAGTTCTCCAATTCGAGGCGGGTGATGGTTCTCCACGAGTTACCCAAGTTCCAAGAGAGGGGTACTACGTAACCAGCTCCACTGTAGACCCAGCCCGTTTGCCCTGAAAGCATCTTTATTCATGTAGATGGACGGAATACCTAATGGTACTAGGTATGGATATTATAACCAGTAATTCCAGTTCCTCTAGTCTGTTTGCTAGTTTTACAAATCTATAGCTGGTTCTACAGCCGCACGCCAGCTGGCTTTTATGTGTTCTATGCGCTTTTCGCCTAAAAAACAAGAGCCTTAGTACTTGGTACGGTTGTTAACGTTCATTTCATAAAGATTAGACTAATTAGAAATGTTCTTGCTATTGAAAATAATCGTCATGGATTGATTGGTTTTCAGTGAATCACCCCAACCTATACCTATTGACAGCGCACCTTACTAGTTAAATAAAGTACCTACCTATAAATATTCAAAATCCACCTTTTGAAGAAATGGAATATTGTGATTAACGACTCACCATGATTGTAACCAGTTTTGGTCAATTTCATGGAACTATAGTGCCAGAGTTGTGAAATATCCTCGTACCACTTTTCAGGTTTTGTCCATTCAGGTAAATACGATACTTTGTCCTCCCTGAACTGGGAATAGTGACTATACGCTCCTTGGAAATAATTGGAAAACACTTGGGCAATTTTAATTTCATCTGAGAACAAGAGAATGTAGGAATGCATTAATTATTCTCACTGGCAAACCTTCTGAAATTCTTAATACATATTAATTTACTGGTTACTGAATTCTGGTGCCTGACAGACCTCCGCAAATGTCGCAGGTAATTTCGTAATTACACGTATTATAATGATCAGACACAAAACAGCTCACGTTTATTCACACGGAGTTGTCGTAGTCGCGGAACTCCGAGTAGCTTATTAGTGTAATCCTGGGAGTAACCCTTGACGTTACTAGTAAATCTTGGGTCATCAACTATGGCCTTACGTTCGCTCACTAAAATGGACAGTCGAATTCGATAAAACAGAATCACTAGTAGGAACATTGTGTAACGTCCTGTGCATAACAGTATTGTCAATTAGATGTAATTTTGTATACTTAGTCATTAACTGAAAGAATATTTGGGCTATGCCTCCTCAAACATGCCCAAAAAGCTGCCCACCGTGGCGGCCTCCTGAGGGCACACATCAATATTTCCGAAAGAGCAGAGACTTGATTTTTCAAATATGAACAAACTTCGCCAAGCTCTGATTCAAATCTATCGTGTACCTATCATGGAATCCAACCATCGAATAACTCATGCAAAGCCATATTTCAATAAATCTACGCTATTGCAATCACGCATCTTAATATCTATACTACCTCCTAGCAAAAATAAAATGTTCATACCAATTTATTTACCTTCCAACGGCAAAAGTTTTTGTTTGTTGTACCAATACGCTCGGTGAAGGGCCGGGATCACATTGTAGTGCAAGAGTTTGTACATTCTGTGCAAGAGATGTTATTATTTTAATTTTATCTGAATTATTATGCACTGCAGAAATATAATAGAACTTCCCAAAACCAAGTGCTTACTTGAATAAAGGTAATCTCTTAAGAATCTCTGCCTCACAACACTAAGTTACTTGACTGTACTTGTAATACAAAAGGAAGGGTTCTTTGCCCTGAGCCTGAGTTACACTCCTATTGCATACTGATAAGTAGGTACCTATCTAATGATTGTGAACACTAAAGGAAAAGATGTATTTACCAGATCACAATGACTCATAATTATAGTGTTTACCTTTCCTTCGTGTTCACCTGGTCGGAGTCTTCACGAAAATATGAAATGATTTGTCTCAGTCCCTGATGCGCACCGTACACACCCAGCGCTTGCATCATTAATATCACAATGAAAAGCAGCAGAAGCAATGTAACTGCGTAGTAAACAAGATACCATACTCTCCTACTGCCGTATAGAGCCCGTATTTTCTGGAAATTATTTAGGAGTTTATGTATCAGCAAAATGTCATACATAATATTCAAACTTAACCTGCGTGTCCATGCTTAATCGAACGAAGAAGATGAGGGCTGATGCATAACTACGCATTTGGGTGAAAATACTGTTCTTGCTAGGTGAACGATAAGTTCTGGATTGCAATTCAGGCCCAAGTACAATATATTTTACGAGCTCTACCTATTCCTCGAGTCCTATTCTATCATTTATCGTGCTCTCGAAGGGTTTCACACGAGGCTTTATTTTAATTAGGAATATGAAATAACATAAATTCACCAAAATCCTGGTAGTGAGCACAGGGCGGTAAGGGGCCGTCAACCTCGTGTGCCACATTATTTTCAGACATCGTTTCCAATCGAATTGTGCACCTTTTTTCTTGGTAACTTCATCGTAGTGTATTTCCATGACAGTTAAATCCGAATTCGATCTCTGCAAAATAATGTTACCTGAACGTTCTAAAGCCAAAACCAAAGCTGCTCCCAAGTCTACCACAGTTGTAGCAATTCGAAAAATTTGTTCCTCGCTGTCTTCATGAGTTTATATATTATAATCTTATTGAATTATCTTCTCCTAATTATTTATATTATATTACTCACTTTCAATATAAAAGCCAGGATCACAGCGATCAAGATGATCTTCACTGGTTCAAATATGATTGAGTCTGTGACTATTCCACTAATGAATGTGGCAATCCAAACGAAACTTTTCTTCTTTCCGAATCGAATGCCGAATACGATAAGTATTACGGAAGATAAAGTAATGATGAATATGGAAAGGCCCCTGAAAACAGAACAAAGTCATAATAAAATTTTAGTTGGAAGGGAGAACAAATTCAAGCGTACGTAAGCTTTGTAACGAACCTCGAACCTCGTAAGTGTGGTAACGAACTCCGTTGAAGTATTTTCCTAAGCTTGTAGAAAATAATTATTAGGATTGTAGATACCTACCTATGTATTAATCGTCAAACTACAACAAAATTTAAAAAAAATATATTGGGAACATTTCAAAACAGTTCTGCGAATTAGGTTGGTACGTACTCGTAGTTCACTTTACTATTAATTTTGGATTGTGTTTGGTTTTGTGTGTGACACATGCATTAAACCTGAGGTAACCTAGTCATTGTCTTGCTGAACCATCGTCGTTCATAAAAAATCAAGCCTGACAATTGGAATGTTTTTCGTATCTTATGAGGCAGTACTTAATGGATAATAACTTCATTTACGCAAATTATGCCAACTGAGGAGACCAGAAAACCATGAAACTGTGGTCATTCCGTTTTCTGTAGATACCATTCTAATAAGATAACATGCAAGCAGTTCTGGAGATCACGCATTTTCATCTATTTTAGCTTATTCCAACCTTATAATAAAACGCGGGGAATTAAATTATTTCATGATAAGGTCCCAAATAATTCTTCTAAGAGAAACGAAAAATCTATAATCGGCCAATTGCACGTTATTTATTTCTTCATTTTTCTCCATTAGGATGGGTGGGCTGAGAGAAATGGTGGACGAATTAGATGGAAATAACATACCTAATATACCTGGCTGATGTTGATTCAACATTAATGGGTATGGTAATAATTATGTTCACGTTCAGTTCACATAATAATTATATAAAAATATTTCATGTTCAGCAATATTTTCCGATGGTAATAGATCAGCTACGCTGGCAAGTTAAGGAATTACACTAACCAGGCCAAATACCAATACACTGTCGCGGATTTAATTTTCTGTAGCTTTCGAATTCGTCCTGCTACGCTTTTATCGGTATCTTTTCTTCCATCTTCCGTTTTCATATTTTTCTTTGGTATTTTTTCCTTCCACGTCACCGGTTCTTTTGGGTTTGGTTTCGGAATGACCTTTAACATTTCATCTTTCACAAGAGCTGCAACAATCGATTTTAGTGGTGAAGGTTTATTATTAGACGGTATATAGGCGATATATTATTAGACGGCATATTATTAAACGGTATAGATTGAACGGTATATATATTATTAGATGTCATGATATAAATTAGACGGTATAGTGTATTACTAGACGGTACCATTCGGAAACCATTTCCGAAGAGTTTATGTCAAACCAGGCGACAGCATTTGAAATACTGTAAACTATAACTTGCAACATGTTGATTATAAACAGCATAGATTATAAAGTAAGCAATCAACCATTTCAGGCTGGATTTTCGATGTCATCAGCTGTCCTCCAAAGGGAATTTGTGCCGATGATTCAGCTCTTGAATAAGCATTACCTCACCACTTGAGTGCAGAGGGGATCGCCGACTGCGCGACGAGAAAACTCTGAGATGTCGTCCTGGCGGTCACCCATCCATTACCACTAACCATGCCGCTGATAGCCGAACTTCGGTGATCCCACGGGAACCGGTTTATTCCATCAGATAAGGCCGTTGGCTATGTTTATTATTATATTATTTGTAAACCGTATTCATACCTTTTTTGCCTTTCCATTTTCCTCCTCTCTCAGCCTTCTCAAGCATCGCTATACGTTCCATCTCTCGTTTTTTAAATTCATCTATTTTCTGCTTCTTGCTCATCCTGCATAAACGAAAAAGTATCTACCTACTGAGCCGTTCTTGGATGCCACATGCAAATAATTCAAGGAGCAGGGTGGTACAAAATTTCAAACTTTCAATAATATAAAAAGAAAGGATGAGTTCGTTGACCAAAATTGTACCTACTCTAGGTATAGGATCAAAATGTGAAAATTAGGGTTCAAAGAATAAAAAACTGATAGCGTGCAACACAGTGATACAATTCGTAACTTTGCTGGTCTGTGAGCTCAATTTCAGACTCAGCTGATCGGGGATGCCCCGAATCTCGTTGTTCTCACCCACCAGTTCCACAGAGGCTTCATTCGCTCTCCCTATGAAAGCTTGGTCGTAATTGTTTCCATATATGTTGTGGAGGTACCTATACCGTTTGTTTGTATACTAACATACTAGTAGTTCTTCAGAAGGATGCGGAAGGAGAGTGAAATTGGTGGCATGAGATGTGGGGTGATGTGTAAATAACTTCAGAGCTTTCCAACGTGTGGTGAACAATTTACCTATGTGGGGTGGAAGTGATGAAGTTCCTAGCAACGATTGGTTGTACGTCAAAAGCATCAAAGCTGTGTGTTACTCAAACGTTACGGTAACAAGACATGAAAAGTCAAATACGGCTTCTTGCTTAGAGATTATTCTCGATGAATACATCGAGAAGGCCCAAAAATCAAGTTATTCCCTGTGTACGGGGCGTGTGCGTGTACCACGCGCTGGGCCATACTGATCTGTGGGTACTGTTCATTTATTTGACCTCATGCTCTTCATAATTTTGAACTTCATGCCCCTGAAACTACTCTCAGAGTAGGTAGCAGCACACTGGATCCCTCAATATATTCGAAACCGAGACTAACAATAAAGTATTATAGGTTGAAGGCAACAGCTAGAAGTCACCCTTATTGGAGGAGGAATCGCCGCATTTTCGGTAATATATTTCTTGAATGTTATTAAAATTGCAGGTCTCTGCATATCACTCCATTATTTGTACATTATCTGTAGTTACTGTAGGTATGTAGTTACGTACCTACTCGTGTTTGAACAAACTCAGTCATAAAAAGTCAGTCAAAATATTCCTACGGAGAGGGGGGATTAATAGGTATTCCCCATTATCTATGCTCATAAAACCACTCTAGAAATAGTAAATACATTCAAACACTTAACTTACTGGAAACAGAAAATAATAATCAAGATCAATTTAGCCAAAAGAATGCATTTGATTCCATTCCACCAATCCGCCCAGGTAAATTCGAAAGAAGTGAAATCGGAGGGACCAGCTTGAAAAAAAAAGACGGGAATCAATATATAGGAAGATCTTCATACGAGCGTTCAGGCATTAGCTAGAATATGAACTATTGATTGATAGAAATTGTCTGTAATATTATTACTCCATAAGGTACTACCGTTTACTCACCGTCGAAAGTAAAGAACATCATGCTGAATACCATTGCGCTCATCACGAGTCCAATCGCAATTACTGTTCGCTGACATCTGGTATACAAACTTCTTGGATGCCTTCAAAGTTATCGACAAATTCTGGTAAGTTTAACTGGGATGATGACAACTTACTGATATCATGAAGACAATGAGAATGAGATGTTGATATGACTGAAAGATTCGTACATATGTGGGTATCAAAGAATTGCTCTTATATCTAGACAGAGCCACGCAAATTTATCTGTGAACTGAAAATAGGCTGATTTTTTGAGGATTTTGTATACAAATTTCATTTGAGTACCAATGAAACACCAGAAAAATAATTTATGTTAGGGAGCCGTTGAGTTGCCAACGGTATTTTGAATTTAGTGATGGTTTTAGCAACACCACCGAAACCCATCGCAGCTCCACCAATCAACTTTTACTATCTGGAAATATACATCGCAGCTCCACTGAGTTTTGATTGTAGAATTTACAAAACTCTGGAGGCTGTTCCACAATTTGCTTGTAATACTAGTAAATTCTACAAGTCTACAAGTTTTAATAATTACCTATACGAGTTCTTTTTAGCCCCATCAGTCGAATAACCTGCTTCGTCCTGTCATTTTGGTTCCGTTTTCTGTTCATGACGAAAAATAGAGAAAATAGGAAGCCACGATTTTGTGTGCTTCATAAGATTAGGGTGATGAAGGACACGTACCTACTGTTTTATGAGTTCAGTGATGTCCGAGACAAAACCAACGCATGGGAAGCTGTGTATCAGTAGATACCCTAAATCTATTGCGGTTTTGGTTGGCAACGGTGCACAAGGACATCAATATTAGTCAGTCCATCCCCGACCTATCTAGGGTTTTCAGGGTTTCTGATAAACGACTGAAGTTAGCACAAATTCACAAAATTCAAAGCCATCTCGATCAATGTCAATCAGTATAAATACTATCCCCATCTATTTAATCTTTCTAAGGGCGCGATTCTGACTAATGACAGATCGATAATTGGAAACAAGAACGCCAATCAAAACCATCTCGATAAAAATTACTTTTTTTTGTTGCTTAGATATCCAATAAATTTTATTATTACCGTCTAGCTATCCACCATATCTTAGAGCCTTTTCAATTTTGTGATTCTGACTAATGATTGATGGATGGTTGGAAACACGAATGTAAAAACATCCCGATCAATATTGTGACAACCTCCAACATCGGTTCGGATCTTACCGATCAGGTGTCTTTCGGCTATCTTAATCCGTGAACCTTCGTGTGAGCTAAGCATCAAGTAATTCACTCCCGATTTTCTGCTCATTTCAGTGATTTGAGTTGTAGTGTGATCTGCTGGGTACGTTCACTATTGGATTGATAGGGTTATGTTTGTAATCCTAGGAGATGCGAGCACAGCTAGCACCCTGGTCACAGATGGCCGAAGACAGCCAAGACACCTGAGGTTTGGGATCGCGACCCTCAAGTTATAGGATTTTCAAATTCGTGAATCTGACGTCTTGTTGGTTGAGGCTGTGATATCTTCAAACTACCTATCTTCGACGGCTAAAGTTCTGGTAATAACGTTAAAATCTAATCACATGTTCGGGGTAGCTTATTGACAACTGAGTACCTAACTGACCGGAAGTTGATGAAACGATGACTGGACAAAATGTTCAGGTATAAACACAAAATATGAACAAGCAGATCTGCAGGTTAATTCGACTGAGCGGAGTTTTCAAAAATCCTCTAGTTGATTCTCTTGTCTTCTGAATAGATTCCTATTTACTGGTATTAAACGTACGGTATTCAGAATAATTATTATTATTATGTGGGAGTACAATATTAACGATATTTGTTGTTTAATGAAGGGTCGAGGAAGAAAGCAGGTAATTTCCCCCGGGTTTGAGTGATGGACACTATTTATAAAATTCGGGGTGAACATACGCACATCTTTAGAAGGCAAAGATGGGGGGAGGGGGGAGCAAACCAATCAGGAAGTAAACGGCAAGATAAGTCATAAGGCAATTAACACATTTATATCAAACACTGGTATATACAAATGGTTAAATAGTATTATATAAATGTTTATCTCGTAATTTGCCTAATTTGACCTGCTTTTTTCCGTCAAATGTCGTAAAATATTGTATAAATGAATCATAATAGTGTCCCATTACCGTGAAATTATATTAGCCCAGATATACTTCTCTCGAGATTCAGAAAATACCCATCCCGCAATGTGATATTGCCACTTGCTGAATGCATTATCAGGATTCAGTGTTTCCACCTCTTCCATTCGTGCTTCCTCTAGAGTTATCCTACTGTCGAAAGTGAACCAACGTTCAACAATGTAGGTGTAGGTTTCCTCCGTTTTCAGGTCGTAGATGATTACTTTTTGACAGTACCTGAAATATACGAGTGATACAAGAAATAAGAAGAAATAAACCAATGACCATTTGTATATAGTAATTGAAGACTACGCATTGACCAGAAGATTACTCATATTGTCCAGATTGATCCAGATAATAGAAAATTATACGAGGAGGAAGTGAAACAGCTAATTTGGCTGGTCCGTATGTTGGAGAACTGAGAAGATATATTCATACTCGTGTTACTACCGAGTCTTTAGAAATCGAATTTTGATGACCTATTAAGATTCTGTGATAATCACTCATCCATCAATTTGTTCCGCTTTCGAAGACGGTAACGGAAGCTTTGTTTTAACATTCATTAGGTGAATGTTATTATTTGTCTTCCAAAATTCAAATTTATACTCGCTTTCATGCTTAGAAAACCGGAGTTAAACGAAATATAAAAATGTGTAAGTTCAAAACTTTTGATCGTGTTGATGTTTGTCATTCGTGAAAGAAATGAAAACTCTCGATGACTCTCCCTTAATTCCACGGTTTATGTAAAT
>JAEMON010000007.1:8386496-8397781 GCA_030264115.1 Lygus lineolaris
ATCCAAAAACCTGCCATAAGCGGCACTTTCCTTAGTTACCGTGGACCAAAAATAATGAAATACGGTATACCGGCCCCATTTGGAGTCTAGTTGTGCCCCAAATCTTTTCGCTACCGTCAGTCTTCTCCAAAGGGTAGAAAATAGGGGATGCAAATTTCAAAACGCCCTAGCTCGAAAACTTCAAATAGCAAGGTGTATTTTGTCCATCGACTTAGAATAGATCACAATTTCTAGCATCGAATGAGGCCTCGCGGAGCATTTTGGGACCGACCGTGGGCTCCCTGTAAGGACTCACGGGTGAACGAAAGAAGAGAGCTGAAACACCAGTGTGAATAGCAAAAGATCAGCTCATCGAATGCAACTTTCGTTCGATTTCACCGAAGCAAGTTTCTTGTTTACATCGAGAAGCTTCGTTACTGAATATCGTATGAAAGACACAGCTCTAGGATAGTAATAATTATAAGTAGGTACCTACTCATTGTCCCTAAGAAATGATTGCGAACCTCGGTATACATTATTATTGAAGATAGGTAGTACCTATTTACTACATACCAATAGGTAGGATCTTTGTAGATAGGCGATCTATTAAAAAAAAAACCGTTGTGTAATAATTCGCAGCTTTTTTCGAAAAGCATCGGATTAACCTGTTTTTCTCTGAACATTTTGGAGGAGATCATTTTTTGGTGTAACATTTTCAATAATGAATCTTTTTGAGCATGAAATAAATTAACCCCCAAGAAAAATGAATATTAAAGATCTTCGTCGAAAAGGAATTCAATATTTACTTTGACATTTAACTGAATCCGGTTGTGCATGCCCTCATTGTCAAATATCAGCACGGCCAGATCATCATGGAAAACCGTGACTTCACATGTTATTCTGGTTCCAGACGAGAGAGATTTATATTGCAACCACGGCATTTCTGAAAATGCCCAAATAAGAAATTATAATGTTACCTACTATCTCACTCACCATCTCACCACATAGATTATCTCTCAGTAAGATAATTAGCTGCAACCAAGAGCTGCAACCAATTCTGGTACCTACATAAGCACCACCTGGATAATAATGTAGATACATTTTTCTATAATCCATATATGTAGAACTTGAGGGATAATATAATGCAAGTCGTGAGAACTTAAAGCCTAGACAAGCCTGAATATCTTAATTTTCAGGGAGTGCAAAAAACATATTTGTACCGCTAAGTTTGCTCTCACTTGACGTTGGTTCGGTTGGTTATATCCTACTAGGATCGAAAACAATGTCCAATACCTTCTGAGAAAAAGCCCGAAAACAAATATTTTCCAGAGAATTTATTATTTAGAACACGTACGATTTGACATCTATTCAAGTGGAGTACCTATTGCACTCTGGTGAGCAAATGTTCAACTTGAAGCTGCTCCTTCTACGTTCTCGATCTGGTGATATATTATGGTAATATATTATATTATTCAAAGATTCGTAAATTGAGGAAAAATAATACCATCAACGCCTATTGACTCGACCACTTTATAAGTGAGGGGCGTTTGAGCATCCGTGTAGTTCCCGCACTCGATGTGGAATTCTGTACTACCGGCGATACCTTCTTGAGGCAGTACTGTACAAGTCTTTTCATCTGGACCAGGCCTTGGAGGAGAGTTGGTCTTGAACGAGAACGAAGATCTCCCGTGTTTTGCTGCAAAAACATCCATATGTATACACTAATTCCTATACAGTCTAGTTTTTCAATTAAAAAAACAAAAAAAAAAAACAAATAAAAACAGAGGAAGATCCATTCAAACGAGAGCCATTCTGTATAGTGCCCAGTGATCAGATTACAATATTGTTTGTGTACCTACATTGGACAATCCTTCATGAAGGGATAAACAGATGTTCCTTTATTTTTTTCTGAATTAGGAGACAACCCCACTTTTCAGCTAGGAAAGGAACTTCTGCAGCATCGAGCGTCCTCTTGTATGAGCTTCTTAACTATAGGAGTTAAGAAGGTCCTGTCCGCCCATCCTTCCAAATTAGGAGACATTCTCACTTTTCCATCCAGCGTGTGTAGCAAAGGAAGGAAGGAAAGAATCGTCTGTATAGGAAAGGAACGTGTGTATAGGCACTGGTAAGTCGAGTGGCTAGCACTCTCGATGGCCTGATGATGATGATCTCACATCGGAAACGCTCAACATATTATGTCATACTCACGTTGCTAGTCCATTAGGTTAGGTACGTAAAAATACTCTGCCAAGTGGAAATGACACATAGCTTCCTCGGTTCCAAGAAAATTTGAAATAAAACATTTTGTAAGTTCGAAACTCTTGGTAGCGAGTTGAGTTTTGTCAGTTTAGAGAGAATGTCAACGTAATCGTGAGAGAAAGTTACGTTAGCGCATGCGTAGAGCGTTCCGTTGATTCAATCATGATGATATTTATATGGGCCCTCAAGGGGCCCTACCCGCATAATCCCTGAAAATTTGAACAAGATCGGATGACAACTCTGAAGATATGGCTGTAACAAAGAAATGCGGACTGACCAACAGACCGACAGACAGAAAGGGACCATCTTTGTTCTAGAAGCTCTAAAAAACAATCGATAGACTGCTAAGCAAAAGGTACCTAGTTATTTGTAACGAATACGACTCTATACTCTATTTATATGCCTACAAGAATGGGTAATTAAGTACCTAATGTCAGTACGTCTTTTTATTATTCGAAGCAATAGTTTTTTGTACCTGTTGAGCTAATTCTGGAACTGAAGGAATGAGGTTCTTGATGGACCCCAGTTCTGAATTCCTATCGTGATGATTACTGCCATATAACCTTTAATGGTTGTGGGTGAGGCAGGGACGCTGTGGTTTTGTGCTACTGAAGAGCTGGTGCAGTAGGGGGAACAGACATGTCGGTCCCTCTGAGGAGACCGGTCCCTTGGCCTCCTTGAAGATGGGTATCATATTATGTTAATCAAGAAGGAGCCGTGTCACAAGTCCGGAAGAGTGTCGAAATCGCGTGATTGTTCTACCTATCGGATCAGCTCAGTAAATGAATAACCCACAAAACCCCAAACAGTTCTGAATTGTATCAGATTTTTTGCTCTGTATTCGAAATTAGAAGTTGTTGAATGGATAATTCAAGCAAAAGAGCTTAGGTTGGTACATGCAATTTCTGGGCAGTAACCCTATCTATATGAAGGCCTGAGCTACGGACTAATAATATCATTGTATAGGTTCCAAAATAATATCGAAAGAACCCCCCCAATGTGTGTACTTACAACCACCAATAAGGATATATTCATTGTCGTCAACTAGTTTGTTTGGCGGGATGATTGCTATGTACGTGCTCGTAAGTGGCTGTCGCCACTCGAAGTCTACAGGTTTTTTTGTGACCGCTCCTGTCGCTTCATTTCGTTCTACCACGTCGTACAACTCCCAAGCCCAGATATTAGGTTTATGAGGGTTCATCACAATCCTGAAGTAATTTGGCTCGTCCGAATTCACCGTTTCTGTTTCGAGGTTCACTGATAAACTCCTTGGGATAAACAAAAACGTAAATCCGGTAGGGTAAATGAAGTATCCCATCATCACATTTTGTATGAGACAGAAAGATACCTAGTGAACTATACTAGTAACCTAATACTGTTATAGTGTAGAGATACCTAAATTTCTTACAGTACTTATCTACAATCCTGCATGCTCAAATTGCGATCGTGTTAAGTATCCATAATACGCAAGCTGGAGCGCAAAGGTGCATCAAGCACTAAGGTAAAAGCTTCCAAGCATCATAATTTCGAATTAAACATAATGGAGAAAGATAAAACGTAATTATGATGTAAAAATAACTTACTGCATTCTTATGTCAGGAACAGCTTCAAGTGATCTTTCTATATTTATCTGATATTGATGCATCCTTATTTTTCCTGGGGTCCTATAATTTACCTTCATAGCCCACGTGTAATCTGCACATTCCAACGGGCCTTCATACACGTAATCTTTATACGACTTGAATTGGTCTTCTATGGCTGAAAAAAATGTGGATCATCGCTGGTAGGACGTTTCTGAATTAGGCTGAGAAAACAACAGTTGATAGTTACTATCAGGGTACCTGTAAGGCACAGAATTCTAGATTGTAGCTTAGAATACTCCAGTTGAAACTATAATTATATAGGTACCTAACTACTAAACATAAAGTTCCCTATGATGTCTATAATATTAATATATCACCTAACGTCATGAAGTTGATCAAACTAATACTCATACTTACATTCAGTTGTTTGTACTTTTGTACACGGGTCCTCTGGGTGTCGAGGGTTCAGACACCACCATTCTATGAGGATGGATTCGTAGAAGTAAAATGGTCTGGTTATTTTCAATTCAAGTCCGTTCGTGTCATTACAATTCTGAGAGATGTATTCGCTTTTGGGCTTGATAATCTCAGGAATATATAACCACTCGAAGTAACACTGTAAATGTTTACAACGTTATTATATATTCATAAATCAAGTAATTTTGCCTTTACAGTGATAAGAATAATGAAAATTTGCATATTGTGTCCGACAATTTGGCACCACTATCTCATGATTTTCTTTCCGATTCAACCACGTGAGACGTATTTTTTCTTCCAAAAACCAAAATGTCCGAAGTCAAAGTTTTATTCCTTGCTTACACATTTACGTTCTATCTGGGTGTCGGTTCATGTGCTGGTAATTCTTGAAATACGCTTGTACCTTCCACTAATTTCCTATTGTCAGATACCTAATTCCTTTTTAATTTATTTAAAAAAATGGAACGTTCAACCGTTTCAAATATTTTCTTGGCTAATGAATTGGTAGAATGTTATAATTGGCTTTCAATATTGTAAACACTTAGTTACCAGTTGTCGTGTTTGGTATATAAGACCGACGTCTGTACTGACATGTCTTCGTGGGTGACCTTGCTGAACATAGTCGTGAACAATAACCATATTGATGTTCATTCCAGTATGCTCGTATGAAGTACCAATGCCCTTCCGTGTAATCCGTAAAGTCCATGCTCCGTCGTCTTTACCTGAAAATCGAAATGGAAATGCGAGTTAACAGGTAATCAGTAGTGGATAGATTCTTTGAGTTGGAAGGTAAAAATATGTGTATAAGTAAATATTTTGGACTAACTTGAGCGTTTTACATGCGTATTTACTCATTTCAAACTTACGGAACTCTTTGATTAATAAGGAATTTTAGGTTAAATGAAGAATTCCCACCATCGCTAATTTCTCTCCTTACTATTTCCCGTCCCTAATCGACGAGCCAACAACTGGACTCGACTGAGTACATACATAAAAATATATATTAAAATTAACGATAGTGACAATTCTTCACTTTAATGTAACATGCGTTTGTACTCAATCGTCCTACAGGAAGTCTAACTGAGTTCTTCAAGTTCCATCCTTATAATTACGGGACGATTTTTTTGTTCTCGATGTGCTCTTGCACTCTTTCTGGTTCCTTGCATGAATGGATGTTTACACATGTACACATGCTATTATTAGTCCTACTACAGACTGATAGACAAAATCACACTCCCTCACATTGCGCAATTGCTAATAGAGTGAGGGGAAAAACACAGACAGACCAACAGCAGGTAAATGTTGTATAGCAGTAGCTTAGAACTATCAACAAACCTCCTTACCTCTTCCCAATTCTGGTGTATACGGGAGAGGTTCAAAATTAAATGTCCATGATCGGGGGTCAGGCTTACCAACTGGAAAAATAAGTACAATTCGTAGAGCAACTTGGGAGTGGGTGCAGGTACAAACTTATAAATTTTATCAGTAGAGAAGTTTGCCCCGAACAACCTTTAAAAAAAATAGGCGTAGCTCTTTATACTAATTCAATAATCTCAACCGGTCAAACCACAGAAATCGTTTGGTTATCTTCGCCAATTCCATAACATCCGAAAAGTAGTGAAATTGAGCCAACTTCTGTGGTTAAAGACCGAAACTCTTCGTCAATACTAAGGGCAAACTATCTCATTACTTACCTGGCCAAAAACTTTGCTATCAATTTTCAAGAGGCTGAGAAAAACGCACTTAAATTTATAGTTTGCGGGTGATTGAAGAACAATATAATCAATATAACAACATAATCAATTTAGTCAGACCTTCTAGAAGTATTATAATGTATAATATGTGATTAGTAATAGGTAGGTAAGATTTTATTCAACTGTACAGATTGTATACAATAATGTACGTAATCATCCATTTCCCCTGTTGGGGGAATACTTAAGTGAAGTCAAAACTTACACAAGTAATCGCTACCCCATTGGACCGACCACCTATTATCCACCACTGCCATAGTTGGGCAGCCTTTGGTCCCTGGGTGTTGACGCCGATGTGCCGTAATAACTATTTCTTTCTGCTGCCGATACTGTGGTTGATTCTCTTGAGAGTCAGAACTAGGAAGAGAACACAATAACTTGCATGAATAAACTATTATAATACGGTTACTCAGATTTGTTTCTGAGCAGGCAAGGGTGGTTCGTACTCTCACTCAATAACCTTAACACCTAGCGCATACATAGGTAATCTCTTGCACGCTCCCCATGCTTCAATTCCCATTTATCGGGTATGCATTATTTTTTCGAATCTTGGCTGAATCTCGTTGTCCACTAGGTATACCAAACGTTTTCAGAATTTCAAATTTTTATATGGTGAGAGAAATGAAGGGAGTTGAGAGAGCGCGGCCCGTCGCACAATATGCCGTAATGCGATTTTTTCCGATCAGAACTTTGATTCTCTCGATTCTTAGGAAATATTACGTTAATTCTATATATACCTACCCCATGTTCTTTACCAAAATAGTCAACTTCATCGATGGAAAAACCAAGAAAATTCACGTTTTTGACCAGTGGAACAGCTCAAATTTTTTTTTTTTTTTCAAAATTTTTTAGTGGAACATGCTTAACAAGCCATGACCTATAACTTTCAAAAAAAACGACCGGTCGAAAATTCGACCCCTACCCTGAGTAGCGCTTGTTTTTCTGATGATTTTAACGTAGAACTAATCGTTTGCTGTGTTGATGTTTGTTGATGTTAATCATGTTGTTTATATGCTTATATATACTATCTTCCCGTGAAGGTGTCAGCGTGGTGCCAGAACCATCGATATAGAATTACTGTAGTTCTATATCGATGGCCAGAACATGTGGTCACCATGGTGCCAGGAAATGATGGTCATGTTGATGACAGTGGATGCGGGTCTATCACCGAGAATTTCAGAGGGTTTTCTGGACCAGAAAAACTAACCATGAACACTTCAGCACGCATTACAAAATAGCAGGATACATTATTGCTTCCGAGTCCACAAAGGTTATGGCTTTGTTTTCACTTTCCTGTTTTCACTTTCAAAAAACTTCGACTCTCAGACCATTCAGAAAAACAGAGCGATTTATTCGACAAATTGACTAAATTATATCCTTTTTCAAAGAAATTATTCACTTACCATCCAGTATAAGTGAAAATAAAAGTGCACTGGCGGAATTGCAATTGATAAAGTGCGATGTAGGGCAATGGCGCAGTAGTGTTGACGGATGAAATTTTTGAATTGAATCTCCAAGAAGGGTTTCTGTAAGAGCGCCTTTCCCTTACTGTGAACAAGAATGGTGATAATCACCATTATAAGGTGATACACAAGAATAAAACATGTAATAAGAATATGCTACCGCCCTAACGATGGGGAATAATACGGTTCTGAACTAGTTACATTCTTTTGTATATTTCTAGGTAGTTAGATACATTATTAGGAAATTTACGATCATTCTGAATAACATCATAAGTCATAAATATTCATGAAAACCCAGAACAGATAGTTCACACAACATGCTTATTAGATGACAAAATAATAATGATAATAATGAAGAGGTGGTGTGATAGGAATTGTTTCGCCGTCTCGCCAAAGACTCAATTTTGTATGGGTCGTTGCCTGGCCTCCTGGACCATGTACCAACTCAGTTTGATCAATTTTTTATTTATAATATTTAGCTTTTCTTGCGAGGTGCTACTATACACCTTAAACGATTTAATGTAAAAAAGATTATTCTTTTCATACAATAGTATTATTATTTACTTATCGTCATCATACTTTATGCTATGTGCCTCAAATATCTGCTGGTAATAAATTATACGTGGTAAATAAATTTTAGAATACGTATAAATGGAATAAATTGTAGAATACGTGGCCGGAGTGTTTAAAACGTACTGTTATGGGGGATGTTATGCCTGCGATTATCTTGACAAATAAAGTTTCCAAGTGAAATGTGCAGTCCGAATCTCCTGCCGATTGGTAAAGGATCGCCCGGGACTGTTATTACATCTGGATTTTCTGGATTTAAATCGACTCTAAACCAGTAGTCGAAAGGTACGAGAACAGCTATTGGTGATTCTCCTGATAACAAAAAGTTCCAGTAATCCAGCATGCGTTCTAAACAGATTTTTAACTATTTTCCAAGTATGGACATTGTTGATGTTTTTTGGGAGAAAGATTCGATCCCATTCCGAAAATACCGTATTAAAGTAGGTGCCGGTTCCATTCCATGGGACCTTTCATCGGAAGTTGTACTGCAATAATAGTAACTATTATTAAAAACTGAAAAGATACCAACCGATAAAAGCTGGAATCATCTCGCAAAGATGTTTGT
Organism: Lygus lineolaris; assembly: GCA_030264115.1. NCBI lineage: Eukaryota > Metazoa > Arthropoda > Insecta > Hemiptera > Miridae > Lygus > Lygus lineolaris. Next base: position 8,395,144 of record JAEMON010000007.1, read on the forward strand.
CAGTGAAATGGGTTCTCTTCTCCAAATTCTTCAAGCAGTCTTTTCGAGGATCGTCGACGAACAACCTCGACCAGGGTTTGTACACCCTGTGCCAAATAGTCGGATTCGCCCAGTAAATATTCTTCGCACAAAAGTCCCGCCCATCGTCTTGGGAGTACCAATAACAAGCACACCATCCTCCTAAAGGTGGACCAACGCTCTTTGGTAGGTCTTGCGGCCTTTCGTTGTAGTCAAATGGTTGATCAGGCCAGTCAGGAGGGACTGGATGATATTCATTGTTGATTATGATCAATCCTCGTCCGAAATCCGACTGATACGGAGCGAACGTTGGTGTTATCATGAAGGGAACCATTTTCGGTTTATAGTTAAATGCATAAACCGTGCGAGCAACGTCTCCAAATTTTTCTGCAAAGAAGTCAAATTGAATATAAGCGTATTTTATAGACTTTGTAATCGTTATAATGCTGTTCACTTCGCATTTCGACGCTGTTCTCTTATCTATGAACCGTCGATTCAAGGGTGAAATGTATTATGGCCCTCCGGAACTTATTCATCATTTTGCGAAAAACCATATCAAAATCGTCGTATACCCCCCCTCCCACCTTTCGACCAACAATGCTACATTCATGTTGTTTAACCACCTTAGTGATCGTAACTTACTGTCAACAATGTTATTGTGCTTGACAACCAAGTTACGATCACTGAGGTGGTTACACAACATGAATGTAGTATTCTTGGTTGAGAGAGAGGGTGATGGGGGGGGGGGGGGTTGAGGGACTCACTTGTATCAACTGGTAGGTTACATAGTTGCCCGAATTCGCCTTTACTTGGGTCACACTTGCATTGAAAAGACATATTGTAGGCGATACATTCCCTCCCCAAAACCGTGCAAATATTAGGCTCTTCGCAAAGGCGGTTCACGTACGCACCGCATCCTCTCTCTTTAGTTTCCACCCAGTGAGCTGTAAAGAAATCAATAAAAGAGATCATTAGCAGATAATGTAGGTATTTAGTTGTCACTAGCTACCAGGTTAATAGCACTAAATACTCCGCAGCTACTAGATAAGAGCCCAGTGGACCAGATGACCCAATATTTTTGCATTTCCAATCTCTTGTTTCTAAATATGATTTTATACTTATACAGCCATAGAATATTGGGCCCAGTACATATTTTCACCTTCTCTTACGCTCAATACTGACCAGCTATGAACTTGATTGTTGTGATTGAAGAGGTGTTGGTGGTGATCGAGAACTTTTATATTTTCGAATATGGTGCTGATTGTACAGAACTGGTATATTTTCGAATAATGCACAACAGGACATATAATGCACAACAGGAAACTAATGTAAACAGTAACTTGATGGTGTCATTTGGTAGTGAACTCTGGATGTATTACTGATAATGAACTGAAATTTGTCTGAAACCTTAGCCATAAAGAAAACGGCCATGAATGATGAAAAGGGTATGATGGAAGAGGGCGTGAAGTAAAAATAATTCCCATAACTATCTAACTTGATACTATCAAGTTTACAGTCACTTCTTAGCCATGTTGGGTTAATAAAGCAAGTATGTTGTACAGTGGGACACTAGTTCACCTCACTTCCAATCCTTCTGGTCGGTTTTATGTTGATAAATTAGGAAAAAGAAATATATTACACTTGTACTCCGGAAAAGTGCCTCCCGCTATTTACCAGTTACGATAAATTAAGGAAACCGGAAAACGTTGTTCATTTCCACGAATTAATTATTATGGTAGCACAGCCACCCTGAACCTGAGTTTCATCTTATCAGAACCAAAGTTTGGTTGGTACTTACAGAGTTTCATCGTAACAGAACCAAAACAGAGTTTCACTGTGAAAGAATCGTAGCAGAGCTGGAGTTTCATATTGTAACAGAACCAGAGTTACAAAGAAATTGCAGTTCTTTCACGATTCATCACTTCTGTTATTATAAAATTCCTGTTCTGTAACAATGAAACTTACAGACAGTGTTATTAAAAAGCTACCAACATTACTGGTAGTGGGAGGAAATTTCTCAGCTACAGGTATTTTGAACCCCACAGTATTTTGAATTGTGCACCGAAAGAAGAACATGAAACGAACATGCACTCAAAGGCATACGTATTGTTACAGAAGGCACATATTGTTATTACAGAACAGTTTCATTGATGTGATCACAATGACTTACCCCCTCCCCACATTTCGGGTGTACAATCGCAGAAATTTTCTTGCCCAGTGTACTTTGCGTTGAGCTCGTCATCGGTAATGAATTCAGCGTATTCAAGGTCGAAATTGTTGGTGACAGGCAGCTTGGGCATCCACTCGACCAAGCAAGGCCTCGTTGGAGCGCAGCGGCTGCACTTCTCACTTTTCTTGATGACGTCAGCGAACGTCAGATCGTAGAAGATCGGGCCGGAAGCGGATGGCCGATGCGTTTGTGCCAACGCCAAGCCGAACACGAGCCAGCTCAAATCTTGGGTCATTTTCACCTGGAAAAAGCCTGTTATTCACCTGAAGCTAGGTGTCTACCATTGCGAAGGTAAGCCGCACATTGGGACCAATCCGCCAAAAATTCTAAGTTCTAAATAAAATAGTTCCTAAATATGTTATTGCAGAAAGCCTTCAGTGCTGCAGACAT
>JAEMON010000007.1:8515611-8528540 GCA_030264115.1 Lygus lineolaris
AAGTAGTTGGTCCATCTGTCAGTTATCTTATTCGGATCTGTTGTCAGGTTTCCATCTTGGTCCTTACAGAAGGATACTCGTGGTGAATAACCCATTTTCATGCTCCTGATACCCCCGAAGAATTCCCTCGAGTTTTGGCAGTCAAAGTCACTTTGGAGTTTTTCCATTCGCTTCCTGTCTTGAGCTCTGCTCTTATCTCGACAAACTTTTTTTGCTCTGGCCCGTTTATCCTGGAAATCCTGTTCTGCGCTCCTCGTTTTTCTGGTGAGCCGTTTCATTCTGGCTTCATTTCTTTCTTTAAGGGCAGATTCACAATCACTATCAAATGTGACGAAACAGCAATTCTGGTTTTGGCCTTTTCTTCGAACAGATTCCAATAGGACAGAGTAAATTGTGTCGACATGTCCTGGAGGAGAGTTCAGGAAGGGCAGGCACACTGCACGAGATACAGAATATGGCTACCCTGCTGTCACCTTCTCCATAAAGCCATTCCATCCAGGCACGTCAAGGCTCTGTTTCCACATGAAGTCATAGGGGGAAAGGTTCACCCAATTGTCTGGAATTTTCCTGGTTGACATCGTAGATAAGTATTGACTTGAGGCCCTGCTGCGTCGTGTTCCGGTGGAAAGGTACCAGTGGTATACCGGCGGATGAACTCATTTCTTGGGCTGATGGCAACTTCTTCAACTCAGGTATCCTTGTGTGTGAGTGCACTGAAGTACGAGGAGCTATGCACTGAAGACCTCCCATGGCATGGAATGTCTTATTGCCGTCCAGTGTGTCCATGTTGGCATCAGCGTTGTCCCATTCAAATTGGCTGAAAGATCCTTCCAGCAAGACCTTGGGTGGTTCCTCAATGCAAGAAGCTTCTATAAGTTTTGCATTGTTGTATGAACAAGAGAACCCCAGGCTTGACAGCAGCTCCACAAGGTCTTTGGAGCCATACTTCTTGTAGATGATTGCACCAAGACCTGTGAGAATTGGAGAGATGAACGATTGAGGTCTTGTGGCGCTGATTATGGCATGTGCAATGGAAGTAACTTTGGTTTTCAGTTGAGGTGGCTTCGCCTTCTTTTGGTTTTTTGATGTGACGATTCCCTTTAGGAGCACCTGTATGACTGTGTTATGTCTTTATCCACATCTCCCAAGAAATTATCCAGTTTGGGGTAGGACTCCAAGTTATAAACAATTGATCTGATATCCTCTCGAATTATAGCTGCAGCTGCTTCCACAATACGAAGCCGTCTTTCTCCTACATCATTATTCTTGGAATTGTACCAGTTGTCCGTCAATATCTTGTGCCCTGTGTTTCGAAAGCATAACACTACGGGCCTGCTGGGTAGACCGCTGAATGTGATGCCCTCACCATACTTCTTCATTAATCTGGATTTCAGGGTTCTGCTATCTGGAACTGTTCCTTTGAAGTCTTTCAGAATCTCAGACAACGTGAATTGGCATTCATCATCATTATTACATTAGTGTATTTACAAATGTAATCGAAGGCCTCACTGACATGCTTATCTTCAGTACGTCCTACTTTGTGGCCCTTCCCAACGCGACCCAGGAACTTCTTACCACAAGATCTGTGGTACCTGGCCTCCTCAGCAACCAATTCTGAGACACTCGTGAGTCTGGCAAGGACCTGTTCATCTTCTCTCTTAGTAGCAGCTGCAATGAGAAAATCCTTCAATTCCAGTGTCATTACATGTTGCACATATTCTCGTCTGCTTGTTGGCTTCTTTTTTTCTTTTGCCACGAAATCGGCTGACGCATCTCCCTCACAGATTATGCACTTATTTTTATAATCAAATCCCTGCACATTGCGCTTGGAGCAGCGACTTGCTGTGGGTTCACCTTCCCCACTCCTGCGTTTCAAATAAAATTTCCTGCATCTTTCATGAACAGAGATGGAGGAACAACCCCTAAGCAGAAGGTGTTTATTGTATTTTTTTTGCTTTGCTGTGAGTGATTTACGACTGTATTCCTCGTTCAAGCCCTGTTGTTGTTTCCTCAATAAACAGGCCTCTGTCACATATAAAACAGTTGTTACTATCCATCTTGAGCACGAGTAGATTGTGGCATAACCAAGACTCACATAACTCAGGGAAAACAGTTGGGGAACGACACAATTTCACCTCAGAACGTCACATGTACACAAGTTGAGAACAACACTTTACTGAAATGTCAGTGAAACGGGCTGTTGGAAGGAAGTGGCAAGCAGAGGGGTTAGGTATTAGGTGGGGGTCCCTTTGTTGAGGCGTTCAGGCCCAGGTAGGGCCTGACGGGATCCAAGGGGAACACAACAAAAAAAACCAGCCCCTGGCTAATAATAGCACAAGTTCCTCCACCCCATTGACCTCACTCATCTGTCCGTTCTAACTGAAGTGCTCTCAGAATGCTAAATTCGATTATTCTTATGTTATTATAATTATGATAATATTATAATGGAGTTTTTGAACTCCAACAGCCGTTCAGGTGCGAGAGGCAAATGAAAGTCGAGGAAATCGGTATGTTCGCCAAGATAGGAAAACCCTAACTTCGAACGGGGATTACTCCCTCAAATTCTCATCAAAATTTAAAGTTGGGGGAGTAATTTGACGCAGAATTTTATGCTCTTTACAAAAGGGACGTATAAAATTCTCTGTGCTACCCACAGTTTTGTGTTATACGCAAAAAACCGAACACAGTCCGAAAATTTGGCAGTTTTTTGGCCAAGATAGGAAAAACACCAAACTTCGAACGGAGATTCATCCCTCAAATTCTCATCAACATTTAAAGTTGGGAAGTCATTTGACGCAGAATTTTATGCTCTTTAAAACAGGAAATACAATTTTCTGTACGGCCCATAGTTTTTGAGTTATACGCAAGAAACCGAAAAAAGTCCGAAAAATTTGCGGTTTTTTGGCCGCCAAAAGTTGAGCTCACCTCCTGCGATGGTGCAAACTCAGATTACATGTTTTCTACATGGAATGAAGGCACTAAAAACCATTTCCAGCTTGCCGGAAATTATTGCAAGGTACCCCCCTTTTTTCCCCTAATTTTACTGGACTAAAAGGCCGGCTGACGAATAGAGTCCCCACGGGCAAACAGCCTCTATCGGCCCCCCCCCCCCCCCCCCCCCCCCCTCCGTCAGGCAGGACGGTCAGCGTCATTGCTTACACGAATTTATCTCAGCTATGGTTCAACGAAACTCGATGAAACTTCGAATACATCATTCAAATAAAGTTCTCAGACGATACGAAATCAAAGATTTGACATACCACCACCTGTAGGGATCACGCAGCGGATTCACCTCATTAAACTTCGAATTATAGCTGAAAGGCTATTTGAGGAAGAAATCACAAGGAAACACGCTAAAAGAAACAACAGGCGAACTCCTACAAAAAATGCTTACGCGAGCCAATCAGAAGCATCCTCCCCGCGCGTCAGCCGATTCTCCTATGGTGACGCCACCGTCGCTCGCAACCTCGCGAGACTGCGAACCTGCTCAACGCTGATTGGCTCGCCTACCGGACCCCCTTCCAAGAGTAAATGTACTGGTCATTCTGCCCATTAGAAGCATTAGCGTCCCAGACGTTCGACTACGCTTCAGCAGCCTCCTCGATCGACTAGAACTTCCAGATCCTCCAGACACTTACCTTCATCCGCAACGTACGTCGGGAGAATCTCCAACTAATCATTTTTATTTTCAGCTCTCCAAAAAGAAGAAATTCATCTTGACCTTCAAGAAATGTCTTCAGGCATGTTCGTCTCCGGCAAGAAACTGCGACAACCCCATATCATCACACAAGAGATATATGGGGATCTCGTCCAGAACATCGAACAGAGTATCAACGTAGGAGAGATCGCGGCAAAAGTACACCCCTTAAGCCGAAATAATTATTTCGGCGGGGCTGTGGAATTTTCTCTCATCACCATCTTACTGCTGAACGATGGAAGAGAAGGCCGCTTCATCGACCCTCACGTCTGCGGATGCTTCCGGGCTATCAACGAGGGATGAAAGCGGCACTGTTGTCGACGCTCCTACTGCCACCATAACCACAAAAGAAGGTTCGAATCAAGAAACAAATAGGAATATGTACACATGCACACCCCATAGGGACCCTGTAGCTACTGGCTCGTTTCCGAGTCTATCGGGACCGTGCAGGGATTTTCTCTCACACAGTAGGACAGCTTCCGGTCACTGGCCCTTTTCAGGGACCTGTGTGGGGTACCGGAGGATTTCAGGATTTCTCTCTTTCCCCACTAAGGTACTTTTCTCGACGATTCGAGCCTTCTCACTCTGCGTACGACTACCGAGCACCGCAGCAGCCAGAACCTCGATTTCTTAGGCCTACAGATGATCCGCATACGATGCAATGCGCTAATTCAGCTAGGATAAACCCTACACTCTCGTTTCACTCTGATAGAACGAAACAACCGATCACGGGTCGTGTTTTCAAAAATTAGGACCTACTAGCAATAATCATTTATGACTTACCTTGGTATGAGCAGGTTCCTCGTTAAATTTCATTGCAATCTCCTCCCTTGCTGCCTTCTTTGTTGAATTTGAGACAGCATCCGACTGCTTATTTTCTACTACTTTTTTTTTCTCCAGGACTGATTTTCTGAGATAATCAGTTTCTCTTACTTCAAAACCCTTACGTTTTTCACTCATTTTCACAATGAATAGTGTGGAAGAGAAAGCTTGCTCTTGACTGTTCATGATGAAAACTTTTCGAAATAGCGCTCACTCACTCACTGCTTGTTGTTGCCATTGGAAAAGCGTTTCAGGCACTAATTTTTTTTTTTTTTTTTAAGGTATCAACAATTCATTCAGCCATTGGGGGGTTCACCGCGTCGAGCCTATAGTGAGACCGACCATCACCTGGTAGGAAGGTAGATCGTTGATGTAGGTCGTGAAGCAATGAGGATTTTCAACCTGTACTAGTGGCTTAGGCCTAACTGCAGGCTAATTTCAGGCACTAATAGCTCATACTCTCCCTCGGTTGAGGCCCCTTTATTTAAAAGAGGATTCCGCTGGCTACCCCAAGTCGGAGTCATTAAATCTTCTGCTGAGATCAGCAAATTTCTTTATACGCCTCCACGGAATGTCAGGTAGTGAGGCGCGTTCTACAATGTGGTGACCAAATGCTTCCGTTCTGAATCTCCTGTTCGCATGGGCACATAGGTGACACTCTCTCATCCATGATGTTAAGCATTCTTCGGAAATCATAGTGTCCAGTCAGTATGCCAGTCATTATTCTTATTGTATTCCGGCTTTTGGATGTCAGCCAAGAAGCCTGTTTTGGATCGAAAGATGTTATGAGCATTCTTGTTTGTCTATATTTATCAGTTTCTTTGACCAAAGTATGTTGAAGTCCTCCCATTTCTTGACCTTTTCTTTTTGAGACCCCTATAGCAGGGGAGGGCCCTATAAATCTTAGCCTTGAACCCTCTTTAGCCAAGATATCGATATTTTCATTACCATCGTGGTTTGAATGTCTGGGTATCCGTTTTATGGAAATTTTATTATTTCCAAGAAATAGATTGTTTGTTTGCTTTTTCGTCTCCCACACTATCTTAGAGGTGGTGATGGGGTTTTGAAGGGCTTTAATGCTGGCTTGGCTATCAGTAAAGATGTTGATTTTCATATGTTACCGATGCCTCGGCCTATCAGAGTTGTGAGACACTTGTGCAATGCAAAAATTTCTGTTGGGAAGACTGTTGCACATTCGTCAAGAAATAGCGCAACAAAAACGAAACCAACACAAACAACTGATAAGGAGAAAGATTGAGCTTCAAGTTGGTCTGGGGGAACCTACTGCAGCTAACTATCCCTTAAACGATCCTTTACTCGGGAAGGTTCCCTTTACGGATATGGTTGATCTCTGCATCCCTTTTTTAAAAGGGACACTCTTTTTAGCTTCCTGTTAAGTTAAAAGGAAGGAACGGACCTTTTATTAAAGGTGCGTTCTTGTATACTGGCCAGAGAGTAGAAAGGAAAGTACCGTTGTATAGGTGGCCAGGCTCCACCCACCACCTAGAGGCTATAGTCACCATAGAAGGGCAGCCTTTCACCGTTGGCCACTTGTGCCGTTCTGCCCGAAGAACAATTTCGTTGTGCTGGTGATAAACTGGTTGGGCCCTTGGGTCCTTGTTTTCGGTGCTAGAAAATGGGTAGTTAGGTGAATAATCAATCATTCAATTAAATATCATCATGAGTGGGGGAAATTCGTTACCTACAACAATAAGTTGGATTGAGAAAGTTTTTGACTTTGAATTTGTTCTTCCGAAGGCACTCATCTCTCCTTTTTTATGACAGAGTACGAGTATGCACAAACACTATAATCGTCGGCTTCAAACACTTGTAATGGTTTGGTAGGTTTGCCCATCTTGAATAGGTAGGGTGTTTTGAAGAGAGAAATTATTCGGCTCTTCTCGTTTTAATTGGTTTTATTGCCAATAGACATAATGTGTGCTGAGCGCTATCGCCCATACGGGCCTCATCAGAGCTTATTGTTTTAATTTATTGTTCTTATTCCTGCCACCCTCCCGTCTTCCCTTGCCTTCGCCATCGCTCCATAGATTCAAGTCACCTCTTGGATGAACCGGACACCTTGTAGATCGAGCAATACATTAAGCAACATTAATTCATAATGGTGTCTAGTCCTAAAACCAGTAATTTCTGTCCATCCTACTAATTAATGTTGCTTAATGTATTTTTGATTCCTCCACCAGTTATACCGATATATTTGAGTGCGGTAGCCTCTCTACAATTAATATTAACAACAACTTGAAAAATGAAAGTAGCACTTAACAGCTGGAAGACAACCATTGATGGGTGTCCCCCAAAAACCCTACCACAGTATTTCAGAAAAGCCAAAGCCTTTTGGTCAGCCTTTTGACCAAGGGAAGAAGTGAAGAAAGGGTGGAGAAACTTCGTAGGTCTGCCTTCAGCATCTGATGTGAAAACCAAAGCAGGAGGGAACACTTGCATACAAAGCTATACCAACAAGGTGTCCGGTTCATCCAAGAGGTGGCCTGAATCTATGGAGCGATGGCTACTCCTCAATAATTAGGCAATGCACCTAATACTAGCGGGAGAAGGCGCAGAACCAACGACACCTTGACATCATTCTATCCCCATAGTTGCGCATATAAAATAGACAAGATTATATCAATATATAATACACGCTGAATTTACTATTGTACTACACTTTCTGATAATGATTAATGACTTTACTTACCATCCAGTATAAGTAAACCTAAACGTACAATGGCGGAAGTGGAGTTGATACGTCGTGGCGTAGGGCAAGGGATCGGGGTACTTTAGATTTTGACTGAATCTCCATGATATAAACCGTATGTCCTTCCTTGAATGTTCTGCAAACACATACCTACAGTGTGCAATAAATTATCATACACTTGCTTCTAATAAGCAGTTTGAAACTAACATTGTTAAAGAGATATGAAAAACTAGCTTAGCTTATATTTATGAAAAGTTATTATTAAAAGCACATATTTGTAAGCCTGTTCGCACCGGGACAGACGCTACTAAGACCATCCAACTACAAACATGACTCATGCTAGTGGTCCTTCTCTCGCCCGGGTCCCATAAGGAACACATTGATATGGGCGCCTCTCCCGCACTTACCTTTAATTTTCGTCTTCCCTGTTTGAAATATCGACTGAATGAAATGGGAGATGATCTTGAGATGTTCCCACCTACATTAATCGAAAAAAAAGCTGCAAATTTCCATGAGGAACTACTAATTGTTTATATTTCAATGACCTCATAGATGGCGGTCAATGTGAATTGGGACACGTCTACCTCCACATAGCTGCCAAGCACATTGTATCAGTGAAGGCAAACATCTTATTGAACAATTATCCGAAAATCAATTAGCCGAAGAATCAATGATGCACTGATGTGTACAAAGGAGTTGAACCGAAAACTTAACACCCTTTGTGCATAATTTGGGTTTCTCTACAATATCTCTTTTAGGGAATTTTCGAAGAAAATGAAGCTATTGCAATGGCTTCAAAATTTTTGTAATGAAAATTTTCGAAATTTTTTTTCACGGAAATCCGTTTCAGACCATTCTAAAATGATTCCTGAAATTTGACCTTTTTTTATATGTATAATTATATATATTTATCCATCTTAAACATAGGAACATAAATATGGTATATTCGGAATCAGCGTGAAATTTCCTATAAGATTCACCCACCAAATCGGTTAAAATTATTCTTTGAAAATTCGCTCACCAACTCATGCTGCATGAATTGAACTTTCTTTTCTTTTCACGTCTTTAATAAGTGCCAAAATATATATTCAAATAATCATAGATGTAACTTTTATACCAAGTAGAACTATTAGTAAATTAAATCTCTATAATATTCTTGAATGAATCAAGCCTTTCCTTCACTCCAAACACACTGTCTCTAATAGTTGGCAATTTTTTCCGTAGAGCCTCATGGAAAGTTGAAGGTTTTTTTTCGATGAATGTGGGTATAAACCTCTCAATATCATCTCATATTTTTCTCAAGTCGATATTTCAAACAGGGAATACGGAAATTAAATGTAAATATGGGGGAGTCGCCAGCGTCACTGTGTTCCTTATGGGAATCCGTGAGAGGGAAGGACCACTAGCATGAGTCATCGCCTCCCAGGCAAAGCAGTTGGACGGCCTTAGTAGAGTAGCGTAGGTCCCAGTTCGCTATGGTCGACCTAAGGTGTACCTGAAGGGTATCACCCTCAAGAGTAATCCGCTTGGGGATTCCTAGGCGTCTTACTTGGAATTAGCTACCTGAAGGGGATCAAACAATGGTAGCGTTGGGTTCAGTGAGGAAACCTAGTTACGGACCTAACAAAATCTTCAGCTTAACTAACAGCAGGTGTAAACGTAACAGCCTTCCTGGGCTAAATTTTGTTTGAAATTCACCCTTGGTGAAATACCTATTATTTCAAAACTAACACAGGATTGGGACTGAGTACTACGGAGGTGTATACAATCAGAGGAAACAATTACTGTTTGCAAAGAGGGTATCACAAAAAATGTTGACAAAACGAAGTGGTAGTACTTAAAATGGGTACCTACTTACAAGATGCGTCGACGGCTTGCGAGTGCCCCGGGGCCGAGGGGTGACGGTGGAGGGTCCTGGATGCTGCAATATCACTGACGGAAGTTTTGTCAACTAAAGGGGGGTTGATTCTACGCACAGTACTTGTTTTACTATACTTAATATGCGAATTAGCTGGTGATTTTAATTCGAAAGACAAAGAGGCGAGAGGGAGGCAAACTACACGTGACGGTGGTCAGTGAGAGAAGAGAAAGTGATTCCAACTATCGGGAAGGCGCGCATGTGCAACTATCGTTATGATCCCTGACCTAGGCCAACAACAACAATAGGCCGAAAAACCGCCCACTCAAAATGCAATTTTGCATAAAGTTTATGAATAAGGCATATAATATTATATAAACTAAACATCAAACAACACATGGTTCATGGTTGAAACATGAACCATGGCATAAATAACTGCAACACATTGGAGAACTAGAATTTTCAGTACATTAGTATCAATAATAAATAATATGACAAATTGGAGAGATAACAACTTACGTAATGTAACACAATATCTAACGTCGGCTAGAAGTTATTGGGTAAGTAAATACAAGTGATAGACCAAGAAATACTATTGGTTACACGGAAAAGGTACCAATGATGCTGCTGGTCGTAAGTAAGTACCAGTGATTGTGCGTACTTCTGCAGAACGAGCAATGCTGGCCGATCCAGGGATGAGACGTTGTATCACTCCAAGTGGCCAGTCCAATGGCCTCGGCTTCACGCCATAGAGCAAGACGGATTCTCCAACTACCAACTCCCGTTGTAGGACGTTCCACTTCCGTCTTTGGATGAGAGTGTGCAAGTACTCGGTGTGCTAAATTTTCCAAAACTCCTGAGAGGCCTGCTGTACTGACTGCCATCGATCCACGAGGATCCAAAGAACTCCAAGGAGATTATACTCGACCGGCGAGTCAAGAGGGGAACCAACCAGAAAATGTCCAGGAGTGAGGAGACCTGGAGTCGTGGAATCGGAAATCACTGGGAAAAGTGGCCGACTGTTGAGGACAGCCTCAATGCGAGCGAGGAAAGTCAATAACTCTCCATATGTCAGAAGATGGTTGAAAACTATACGACGAAGGTGAGTCCTGCACGATTTTACGGTGGCCTCCCAGAGGCCTCCCATACAAGGCAACTCAGGAGGGTTGAAACAGTATTCAATCTCTCGATTGGACAAATAGTCAGCCACTTCAGTTTCACTCTGTCTTAGGAAACTGAGAATTTCAAGGTGCTCCTAGGCCGCTCCCACGAAGTTTTTTCCATTGTCGCAAAAATCTTACGACAGAGGCCTCGCCGAGTTGCAAAACGCTCCAAGGCAGCTAGATAGGAGGCACTGCTTAGATCACCAACCAATTCAATATGTACAACTTTCGTGCACATACAGACGAAGATGTAGATATATACTTTAACAGTGCGGCTTCCAAGTCCAGTGTGCTCTTTCGCCAGTAATAGCCCAGCCATATCGACTCCTATATTAGTAAATGGACGTGCTGGTACTGCTGGTGTGAGGAGAGCTGATGGCAAATCAGCCATAATAGGATGAGTTTGTTTTGCACGTTCCTTGAAACAAACCGAACATTTGTGAATTCTTCGACGAAGAAGAGAACGCACACTGAGAATCCAATAGTGGGTTTGAAGAACCGCTTGTGTTGCCTGTGGGCCAGCATGGATCATAACACGGTGGTAATAATCACAGATGAGACTGGATAATGGTGCGTGTTTTGGAAGAATCAATGGATGTTTTTTGTGAAGATGTTTTCTGATGAAGGAGGAAATCTGGACCTCTCCACCAAAGTGGACTACTCAGCAGCTCTGACGGGCCCAGACCTCTGGAAGCAGGATCAGCTGCATTCAGGTGGGTAGGAACATGACGCCATTGATCCAAAGCAGTCATTTCAGAGATCGCAACAACTCTGTTTGCAGCATAGGTCTTCAAGAGGCGTGGAGGGTTCTAAGCCAGGATAACACTACTTGAGAATCACTGAATAGGAATATATCAAAAACGCTCCGCCGTTTACAAAGAAATGCCAGTGATTTAACGAGCTTGGCGAGCAGATATGCAGCATTGAGCTCCACACGAGGTATTGTTTGAGTTTTTAGCGGTGCTACTTTGGTTTTGGCCTTCAGTGGAGAAACATTTACCTCGTCTCCCACATAGCAACGAAGATAGATCACAGCTGCAAAACCAAAGGAACTGGCATCACATATCACTATAAGTTGTATGGAGGTGGCATGCGGAACCACACAATACCTAGGTACTTTGACCTGTGCGAGTACTGGAAGCTGTGATGCAAATGGCGCCCACCGTGAGGAAACACTGTCTGGCAGAGATTCGTCCCAGCCAAATCCCTAACCCAAAGTTCCTGAAGAAATAACTTAGCCCAGAAAACTACAGGCTCAAGCCATCCAACAGGGTCATAAATTAATGCCACTTGAGAAAGAATAGTACGTTAAGTATTTGCACGATCAAGAATGGAGATTTTGTAGGAAAAGTGATCTTCTTGAGGGTCCCACACAACTCCAAGTATATGCAGAGTAGGGTTTTCATCAGGGTGCAATGTGAGCAACGAAGAACGATGTTCAATGGGAACATTATTCATGTGAGTGTGTAGAGTTGGAGGCCTTCCTGAGTTCAAAACCTCCGAGTTTGAGGAGCTGAACAAGTTCATTTTGGTACTGAACTGCTTGGGTATCACCCTCAACTGAGAAACAGACATCGTCCATATAGTAGGATTCTAATATGGCACGTGAAGCCATAGGATATGGTGTGCCAACATCATTCACTAACTGAGCTAGGATCTGTAGTGGGGGTAACAAGAAGCGATGTGGATCTTGGGGTAGACGTCCTAGGGTGCGGGGGCAAATATTTTTTAGTATTAGGTGTTGTATGCACAGTGGTGGTACCCGTAGCACCAGACTCCTTAGTAGTGAGTGCTTTTATGCGACATTGAGCATTGACGAATTTCACCAATTCTTCATAAGATGGTATCTGATTATCATCAATTAGCTGACGTTCAAACAATAGACGTAAATTTGAGGGAATTAAACGTGACGCAAAATGCACGAGGAAATAGTCATCGTGAAAGGAATATGAACATTAAATGTTCATGAATAAATGTTGAATAAGCCTTATATGCCGAATCGAAAACAGTGAGAAACGATTGCAGATCTGAATATGAATCCCTAAGCAGTGGTTTAAATTCAAATATTTTATTGAGATAATAAGATGCAATAGTACTATATTAGACGCGTATTGACTTTTTATACGATTGTAAGCTATTTCTTGTCATCAATTGACAAATTAGGAATAAGTTGGAGAGGTGGACCTTCCAGAGAGGCACGTAAATATATGAGAACTTTGTCCCAGCAGAATATGGACCACGATGAATTACCATATTGTACAATGCAAAGAAATTTGCGAACTCGGCCAAATCACCAATCCATATAGGTACTTGTAGTTGTGGTAACTTTATTCCGGGTTGACATGGATTTGATTTGTCCGTTTTGCCTCTAAGAGAGCTTTCCAGCGCCCGAATGTCGTAATAGAGCTCATCAAACGCTAAACTATAGGATTCGATAGGTATATGATGTTTTGAATCGAGCATGACGTTTAACTCTAGTATGGCATCTTGATAACCCTGAAATCATTCCCTGAGTTCCATGACATCTTTACACCTTTCAAGGAATTTAGAGACGGAATGAATTCCTCCTTTTTAACATGAATAATGTTTTTGCGGTGGCCTACCAGAGTTGAAAAGTGTCACGAGGTTGATGTCACAGAGTTATGTCAAAAAATTATGTCACGAAGTTGATGTCACGAA
>JAEMON010000007.1:8539710-8550149 GCA_030264115.1 Lygus lineolaris
TATGAAGAAGAGGACAAGGTATGGGTAAAGAGAAAAAAAGAAGAGAAAACGTTTAAGGAAGGAGTTATAAAGGAAAGGACTGGGCCTCTTTCGTATGTCGTTGTGGTAGGTGTAGAACGGCTAGTCCATGTATACCAGTTAAGAAAGGCAGAAGAGCGCGAAATTTGAGGGGAAGGATGATTAGATCATTAATTATTACAGGTAGTGGTCAACCACGAGGTTACTGTTTACATTTGGGAAAATTTCAAAAATATAATTCATTCTCATTTTGACTATTCACCAGTCTACTTTTCCTATCACATTACGGAAGTTGTTACAATAATAATAATAATAATAATAATATTGACGTCACCACTAATTTTCTCCAATAATGCTGGAGCCTCATGACCATGATATACGAGTATCCTGTCCTGTTACATAAATACACACTAACTATAAACCCCTTTAAAGGTGAGAATATATCCAAACCCTGCTTACCTGGACGTACTCCTGTACCAGGGGGTGGTAAACTCTCCACAGTGTTTGAAATCAATAATCGCATTTTGAATCTTCTACCAACCGGCAGAGGATCTCCCGGAATCATAATATTCTCTGGATTATCTGGATTGAGATCGACCCTATACCAGAAATCGTTGGGTATCAAAGTTCGCACATTATTTTCTGGAAAAGAGTGGAATGAATATAATATCATGATGTGGTTGCCTTATGAGATAATATGAACTGCGATACAAAAAATGCGAATACGAAGGATGTATCCGACGTGTGCATGAGCGGAAAACTACTTATCCAAAACCAGAAGCTCGGAGGAAATTGTTAAAAACGAGGTCATGACCCCACGATGATATATATAGTACCTTAAAAGTAGAAGCTGCAGCTTGATACTAGGTATATATTCGGTATGAAGGGTGACCCAATCGGATGCACAATTTTCAATGGTACCAAATTTCTTCGTTTTAGTAGACTGTATAATATTAAATGAAATGACCTTGATTTTAGGTGAAAATAAATAAAAAGTGTGAATCTGAATCACTGTTAGAATACTATATCAATAAAACAAGCAGATTGGAGGTCCTAGCAGATTTGCGCATGCAAAGTTGAAAACAATTATAAGTAGGTAAGTAGAGCAAGTGCCTATACTCAAGGCTGTAGGTAATGGCAAATGAATGAAAATTGAAGTTCTTTGGGGGAATCCCTTTGAAAGATAACAAAACTAGTTTTTGTGGAATGTCTGTGCAGACAGTTGGTCTGTGGAATGTCTGTGCAGAGTTGGTGGGGTACCACGTGGATGTAAATGGCCGATTCCTGAAAGCTCCAATGGGAGAAGGATCGGGAACTGTTCCACTCACCTCAGTCCTCGATCTCCAGAAGTAAAAGTTGCTACCTGCTGCTCAGCAAACCTTGCGGTAGGGATGCAGCAAGGGTCCTCGGATGGTTCCATTAACTCCAGGATGCAGAATCAGCAAGACAGGAAGACGCGTATGGCTTGCAATCGTGAGTTCCACGCCGAGGCCTTTCTTCAATGGGAGCAGGTAGGTATCAGAGAGCTGGGGTGAGATTTCGGGTGTCAATCGAGAGCAAGCAATGACATGGAAGAAAGACTTTCTTCCATGAAAATGACTTGGAACAGACTGATTTGATTAACAGACAGACCTCCAGGAAGAGTGCAGAAGAGGGGTGGATCATGAGGGGAAGGGGTGGATCATGAGGGGAAGGGGTGGCTCAATCGCCCAGCGTAATATGACACAGAGGCGTTGAGTTCAGGATGGCTTCTGTTCTGGCAAAGCTGATCAAGAGTTCCTAAAACGTCAAAGGTGTTGGAGATATGGCCTTCTTGAGAATAGCCTTAGCTGATTTGATCCCAGCTTCACAGAAGCCTCCAAAGTGATGTGTCAGATAAGCCTCTGTGGTACCTCTCGAAACGAGCTCTAGATTCAACGCCGTAGTGGACACGCAAACAAACAAGATATGCCGTTGAAACAGCAGCAGTCCAACGAAGGCCCTGATGAGGAAAGGTCACCAGGGAATCAACATCCACATTCATGAATGGTTTTGATTTGGGTTGATTGCCCATCACATGGGGTTGAGGATTCGGATTGACTTGAAACACTTCAGGCATCAGTGAACTCGTTGTTTAATAGTGTTGCGTGCTAAAACAATCCAAAACTGGTTCCGAATTGGATGTTGAAGAAGGGCTCAAGTGAAGATACGATTCGTGATCATGGTCAGCGGGTGAAATGACAATTTCCACGTAAAATGTAAAAGAATTGGATATTTCTGCTTGTATGATAGGTGAGCGTTCTTCAACCTGCCGCACACATTGACAAGTCCATGGGGGTCGAGGAGACCAATCTTTGAAGTCCTCAGCTTTTAGGTTGACTTGTCTGAGGAGAAATGGTATTATCAAAGTTCGACTTTTTTGAAATTCTGAAACAGAAATCGGTTTCTTATTTTTTGTTTGGTGATAACCATGATATGAATTGACGAAGGATTACCACCTTACATACGCATCTGTGAGGTGCGTGCGACCATAATATCTTCCAATAACGGGCATCGCGCAGACGCAAGACCTTTGAATATATATTATACAGTTAAAATGAAACGTAAGTTTCTATTCCTCAGGATGCTCGAGGTAGTTTTCTCTGATGCATTTATTTTTCTTCTTTAAAGATGGGTTAAAAACTTTCCCGTTGCCATTGTGTCTAATTATTTATAACTAATAATTAATTAGTTAATTAAATTCCGAATGGAATTTCAATGTCGGCCTCCATGTGAGACTGCACGGGTGGACGCTGCCTCGTTCCTCAATTGTCTTCCACGGCCTTTATTCGTTCGTCGTGAGGAATTTCGTACTGATTATTCTCTTCGATTTATACGAACGTTGTGAATCATCTTGTTGGTTGTTTCCTGTCTTCCTTCGCTCTTTCTTGATGTGTTCGGTAGTTCGGTCGACGTTTGATGATTTTCTAATTATCTTCTCGAACTCCCTGGCGTAGTGCATTCACTGGGTAATTGAACCGCGTCCTCGTTGTTCGTGACGTTCGGAAAACTATGTAAACTAGCCTACTGAACTACATGTAAAATAAAATAATTTATGAGTTTTAGAATAAAAGAGTTTTCAAACAGTGGCAAAGAAGTTTTCTTGGGGAAAACGGAAGGACTTATGGGAGAGGCGCCTTGTCGAAGTGTTGACCGGGGTCACGGTGGAATCATCGTTGAAATCCAAGATCCAACGAATTTCTCTTGAAGGAGGGGGAAGTCGGGGGTACCTACTCTAAACCGTAATAAAAACACTTTTCGTGACTGTTCATTCCGAACCTCGGAATTCCAGAGTAGGTAGGTAACCCCAAGTGCTGAATAGGTAACTCTAAAATAGGTATCTTCTGGTGTGCGTTTCGACATACAGGTAATGCAATGAGTTTTTCCCGTTAGTCCATTGTATTACCTACTACCTACATTCAGACACCCTTCACCCACCAAGTCAATAAACAATTAGCTCTCCCTTCCAAACCACCCTTAGGTACCTAAATAGGTACTATCAGAATGAAGTGACTACTCCACACATCGACTATCTACCCCACAGCAGACTATCGACTGCTTCGGTCTTCAAGAACTTCATCCCAAGATCGAGCGCGACTCCTTGACACTATGAAACTGATTACTCCACGGCTGATCCGCTCGTCATTTAGTTCTGTGTTCTAGTGTTAGCAATTTTCAGTGAAAATGTTTCACTTCTCTCTGCGTTTTTTAAGTATTCTGATTCCTTTTTCTGTATTCTGATTTTATGATCTGAATATACCTACCCGTTTAAATCAACCCGTTTCAAGGCTCTCTCCTTTCCAATATTAGGTTAACTTAACCGATCTTAAATCTTTGGAAGAGATACCCACAACGTACTGTAAGTTATTTTATGGATTTTATTGCACTTCGTACTACGTTGTGACTTTAATATCATCAACACGGCGCCGATGGCTTGGTGACCTCCATTGATTCATTGCGAAATATCATTTCGAATTAGAGTGAGGGCACTCGTACAATCTTAGGAAATTGTGTCAGTGAGATTTTTCAACGAAAATGTATGTAACATTTTGCTTCTGTTGAATGATGTTTGTGTGAGTGTATGACGTCTCCGTAGGTGCGTGGCATTGCTTTGTCGACATTCTGTAGGTAGGTAATTTTGGTGAGTTGTCGCCTGTTTTTCGGGAATGACGATCCGCAAAATGCGACGGGACGTCGAACTCGGAAAAACTTTCATCGTTGCCATTCCTGTATGACTGTAAGCACAATGTTACTTTATTACATATTAAATTCAAGGTGACACTGAAGGGATTCCGCCTCTAGTGAAGAGACTTGTAAAAATCCAGTATGTGTGTACTCCTTGGAGTTTTCATACACCCGCCATGAGGGCTGTTCCGTGAGACCACTCAGCCCAGAGGGTCCGGACCACCGAAAGTGCGATGGGACATGGGCCCAGCTCCCGCTAACTAAATCAAATCTTTAAGTAAAGTTAGAACTGTAGACCGTGATTAATGCTAGTAGGCATTTTCCGCTTTGACCTTGTTTTATGTTTTGGAACTTAGTAGTGTTAGCACAGCGAGTACTCTGGATCGACAGTACAGTCGATTTGAGCCACTTTCACAGTGACAACCAATTTTTGGGCATGCAGGCTGTCCTCCCACTTAGTGATTACTGGTATGAAAAATCTCACTGACCGAAACCAATGGTCAGGTCTCCACATGGGTTCTAATGTCAACTTCAACCGCTACCTACTGGGTATTTCGGTAGATAAACTCTATTGTGCCAAAGCTCACGTCTGTGCGGGTTCACTATGGCGGCAAATAATACGGCCGACAGTCCGGTGAGCCACCGAACTCGCTCACAGGCATCGCCTGAACACTTTTATTGGAGTTTTGTTTGCTGATGCCCTTGCGATTGAACAACATTTTAGTTCAGTATGTATATAGTGACACAATTAGTTTATTTACCGTGCTAGTTCCAATTTACAATAATTCGATTTGTTTTGTTTTCGATTTACTCTGTCTCCTAGTGAAAACTACGCGTACAACCAAATTATTTTCTTCTGTAAGTCCGTTCAAATGAATTATTCAGTTTATTTTGGTACCGATGTTGTGAAGCAACTATTTGTTTGAGTTGAATCAGAGGGTCGAGATGTATATTCCTCTACCTATACCTGACATTAGTATCTAAATCGTGAGCTAGGAGCTATTATGCTTATACTATGATGAGCTCGAAACTGAGCGAATTGATCTTAGTTCGGAGGATTAAACAAGTTGACATTGTTGTACATAATATAAAGCCGCCACCATCGCATGCCAGAGTGTGCGGATAGTTTTCATGAGTGTTGTGAAGGTAATCGAATATTTGATCTTTGGCTTTTTCGGTTATACCTCCTCTGAAAGTCCTAATAAAAAGGAGAAGAGTTTTGGAGCTTTAAAAACGGGAAACAGCAGCGGGTAGGAGGGAGTAGTTATGACCCTTTTGTATTTTCTTGAAACTTCATTAATGGGTCTTTGGTACCCTTGCTGTTAATTTTCAACTCATTCTTGGAATTGTTGATTTCTATTGAATTAAAACTCAGCCTAATGCATATTCCTTTCTATTGTAGGTGTGCTCTTCATACTGAGATTATGTCGGACAAGAGCCGATCTGTAAGCCCTACCTCTAAGCGCAAGCGCGAGGTGTCCCCGAACATGTTCACGGAGGTGAAGCGTGTGTTGGCGGGGATGAAGAACACTATCGGCTCACGTCTGGAAGCAAAGCTAAGTATGATGGTAAAACAGTTGGACAGAACCAACAAGGCTGACAAAAACGATAGTCCTCATTTGCCTAACGTTCAAAAGTCTGGGGTAGATTGCAGCGAAATGGAAGTAGATCAGATCTCCGATCAGTCTGGACATAAGGAGTCAGCTTTTGATCCTTCCATAGACCTGCAGGATACCTGGTCCTCTACCCGACCAAAATGACAGTCAAAATTTGAGTCGGAGCGTGTGTTAGACCCTTATGTTAGGCAAGTGACTTTCACGTCCAGACGAGTTAAAAACTTGGGGTTTAGGACTGTTGAGAACAAACTTGACGCATCAACATCGTTCAAGATCTGGAAACGGAACATTGAACGTGCCATTGACGAGGAGGAGTGCAAGTTCGTTTTAGATCCCAGTACACTTATGCCTGACTGCTTCACAGTTGATGAAATTGATCTAGTGACGAAGAAAGTCAAATACTTCATAGAGTCAAGCCTTGACGAGTACTATATTGACCTTGTTCAAGATAAAGACCACCCTCGAGATGTTCTTGAAAAACTCTCTCGCATGAGAGAGCCAACTACCCTGCTACTACCGGCTGAATTCTATGTATTTTGATCAAAAGGCCGAAAAGGCCGTAGAATTCATACCACGCTTTTCAGATGCATTAAAAGATGTTAGAAAAGCGAACCCCAACATGATCAGTGATGATTACGCTACGCTAAACAAACTCTCCTTGTAGCCATCAGAGACACTCCCACCTGGGATAGGTTAAAATTAAGATCTAACCTAAAAGAACTTAACCTTTCCCTGACTCAAATCCAAGAGATGTTAGTTGATGACGAAAACGAATCGGAGCAACTAACCTCTGTTCCTGGGGGTGGTAGATCTGGCGCGATGTTGGTAGGAGGGCCTAATCACAGATCGAGATCCATGTCACAGAGCAGAGGGAGGGGCGGCACAACCAGGGGGAGGGGATCTACTAATGCACAGAGTAGGCTAGGTCCTCGTCACGCTTCTCTGCCGACCATCAACACTGAGGTGAACGACAGGGGAGGTGGTTATAACTCAACTAGCTCCAACAAACGCTCTAGAAACTCGAGAAGAGTATGTGCTCACTGCAGACGTAAAGGACATGTTGAGCGCCAATGCTACAAGCTCAGGAAGCGGAGTTACAACTGTAACCAAATGGGGCATCAGGCTGCTGAATGCTCTGAACCCCGCTCTTCTGTTTTGGCAGGTGCTCAGACTCCGACTGAGATGCAGCTTGCGACATCTGAGGCGAAAAGACTTACTCGACAGTGATCCGAAAAGCCTGAAACCCTGAAAATGAAGCTAGGCCATGGGAAGCTGCTCGAGTCCCGACTCTCCAGGGACACCCAGGCTATGTTCGCTATCTGCGGAACGAAGAACGGGTCAGTTAACGAGGAAGTATGGGTGACCATCGGGGAAAAGGAAATGTCCTACCCTGATGTGGCCAAGTTTCTCAGAGAAAGGGACTCCGCAGCGCTCACTGCCTCTGAAGGTATCCGTCCTAAATATTTTACTGCTATAGTGGACTCCGGAGCAACAGAACATTTGGCAAATCGACTTGACTATTTAAATAATGTGAGATCACTAGAAGTTCCTAGAGCCTTCAAGTGTGCAAATGAGGATGATGGCGCGGACCTTATAGTCAATAAGCAGGGAAATATTGACTTTGTTAATGGCCCTACCTCAGCCACGTTGCAAAATGTTCTGTTTTCTCCTGGCCTGGGTGCTAACTTGTTTAGTGTTAGGAAAGTAACTGAACAAGGGATGAAAGTGGTGTTCACAAAGGACAGGGTAGATTTCATCAACCAAAATACAGGTGAAATAGTGAAAACAGGGGTTTATCGAGGGAAATTATGGTGGATGGATTTTAAACTTGCAGATGATCCTCATGATTGCCAGGGTCCTAAGAATAAAAGGATTAAATCCTCTAGGGCTTATGCTGCAGCAGATGAATTACTCCTTGCTAGTACCTGGGGCCACTTAAAGTTGAGCCCGCACACGCCAAACTAGCGATTTTCTAAGACGGATGTCCCACCATGGTAATTACCAAGAAAGTAAGAAAGTACGAAGACTAGCAGTATTCTGGAAATTGTTTTATGTTATTATTATCGTAACAGTAGTTTCACTGTCGTACTGACGGGGATACTTGTCGAATGACGCCATTTTATTATCTTACTGCAGTGTTGTATCGTTATAAGCTTGTAGTTGAATCAGTCGCCGATGCGAATCTTTATTTAGTAATGGCTGAAATCGTCACCTTGTATTGGATAAAAATTTTCCTTTTAAGGTCGCATTTTTAAGGCCGAAACCTTTGGGTTCTTTGGACGTAATTTTGTTGGTTAATTCTTATAGGTTTCCACGCCTGATGTTTTATTGTTTTATTATGCCGCTATCTGCCGCTATTATGATGATACTTTCATTTTTATAGGTCTCCACGCCTAATGTCTATATTAAGTTGCCACGTTATGATGCTATTTCGACGCCATCTAACGATGTTTTAATTTTTATAGGTCTCCACGCCTGATGTCAATATTAAGTCGCCACGTTATGATGCTATTTGGACGCCATCTAACGATGTTTTAATTTTTGTAGGTCTCCACGCCTGATGTCAATATTAAGTTGCCACGTTATGATGCTTTTTGACGCCATCTAACGGCGTATTAACTTTCATAGGTTTTCATGCCTGAAGTTGCTATTATATCATAAAAGGGAAGCTGTTTGACGCCATATGACGATATTTTTGGATTTTTTTTTTTTTGTAATCTAGGTTTCCACGCCTGTTGTCAATGTAATGCAATTGTTTGTAATGAAATTGTAATCCCCGCTTTTGCTCTCGGTAACCACGGAGCTACTGAGGTCACCTCCCCATACATTTCGGGACAGCCACTCCTATCTTGTCTGTGGATGGTGGTACCCATTTCCTCCAAAATTCGGGGGGGAATTCCCCCCCCCCGGGGGGGGGGGGATGTCACGAGTGGCAGGATTGAGTGGACAGTGGTAGGGTATTACGCTGATCAAGCAGACTCCGCTCAACCGAGGCGCAAAACCGTGGCGTCCCTTTTCCCACAGTCGAGTCCCAACATCTATCGTGACCAGTAGTGTTCCCCGTGGTTCCGGGGTTTTCCCCATAATTACCTTTATCGTTAATAGAGCGTCATCAAGTAATTCAATCGTTTCTTACGTTTTATCCCTCGACCCCCAAACGTAACAGTACCTATGCGAGATCGTCTCTGAAAGGAGGGTAGATACCCCTATAGTCATTGCTTATTGTTGTTGTGTTTCTTTCCCTTTCAACACGAATATCGGAATGTAGTTAGTCTGTTAGTGCACAATTACTTACCCCAATTCTAAATCTGGGGGGAAAAGATTCGTTAAGACTAATTAGCAAATCGGCAACTCTTAAAATTGCATAATATTTCGTCTGACACGTACATAGCTACAGTCAAAGGTACCTACGCTATGTACCTACCTAGATTTCAGAATAAGACGAACCCATGTATTTTTACCGTTAGGTAGGACTCACAGATGATTATTAGGGATGATAGGTATCCAGAAGGTACCTCGACTAGAATTTTTACTAGGAGGCTAGATATCCCCACTCCCGTTTTGTCACTCACGAGTCCCGAAAAGGAGGTTCGGAGGACGGGAGGCGGCGTCGCTGGAGCTAGGGGGGGACAGGAGGCCTAGGGCCTTCGACTATCGGCGTTCCTATAGCGAGCGCACCCTTGAGTATCGAGGGGTGGACCCAGCTGGGTCGCCTCGAGTTACTGAAGGGTGGGACGGTCCTCAACGACGTGTAGGGGAACTCCCGAGGAAGTTCGTCGTACAACGTCGGAGATCAAGGCCTCACGTCGCGAGTTAGTATGCCCGAGGACTTCCGTACTCAGCGTCGGGGGCGGTTGAAGTTTCACAGGCAGCAGGAGGCCTAGGGCTCTCACTGAACACTTCCTGGGAATGGTTAGTCGGTTCTCAGCCGAGAAGGAGTAACGGACCGTCGATACTGGAGAAATTCTCACAGTACAGGTCAAGTCAACTCCGGGGGCAGAAGGCTAAGAGCGCGTCTGTCACCAGCCGGAGAGAGGCTAGTCGCTCACAGGCAAAGGGGAGGCCGAAGCGCTCACCAGCGACGTCCTGGAGGAGGTTAGCTGTTCACAGGAGGCTGGGAGGCCGAAGCAACTCACCAGCAAGTCTTGGAAGAGGTTAGGTGTCCTGTGGAGGCAGAGCCTCAACTTGTACCACTGGAAGGTTCTTCTCACTTAGAGGAATGACCCTTAAGAAGGGGAGAAAATAGTATTCTGAAGTTTTCAGCGCTCTGCAGCTCTTTATATAGCACAAAATAAGGTAATAATTTCGTAACCCGCCCCCAAGCTAAAAGGGGATTGGTTACAATTGACGTCACCTCGGTGATGGCTCTCCTGGTGGCTGAAAACATAGGTCTTAAAAGGGTTAGTAGCGAACCTAGCGGCGTAACTCTACACATCCGACCTCTCTACTAGCAGCGCAGTCTGCGCCAAATTCCTGAACTACCGAGCCTTCTTTATTTCTTTGTCAATTTCATGTATTTACTTTTCCTTAGGGTTGAAGTGATAGCTGAAAAACGGATTAGAAAATACATTAAAAAAATAATTATTCCTAAATTTTCTGTCA
>JAEMON010000007.1:8785753-8800609 GCA_030264115.1 Lygus lineolaris
ACGACGATTGTGTGACCAGTGAATAGAAAAAAGCTAATGTTCAATGGATGAATCAGAGTGAGCCGTTGTCGAGCGGAAGGACACCTTTTCATTTGGCAGGACCCGCTTGACCGAAGCGCTTCGCTCTGAAATGTTGGGAGTATCAATCGGTTCCGCTCGGTTCACCATTGTGTTGTACGACATCCCCTCTCACTAACCATCACTCCTTTTCTTCCACTACATTTGTAGGTCGCGTTTCGCTCCGATGAAGGCCCAACTGCTCGAAATCAATTTCCTGTCTGCGTTGGAGCTATCGGATTTCGAAGGTTTTCCGTCACATCAATTGAGGGTGTTGATGGTGCCCTCAAAGGAGCTTGATAAGGAGAAAGAGTGTACGAGTTTTACTTGCAGAAGGTCAATTTGGGTGATGTGAAGATTAAGATAATATGAAGGGGAGCGCCATAGGGCCGTGTCATATTTCGACAGCTATTTCAATATACCTAATTGTGATAAATAGGCTGAATAATCTTAGAAGGTGATATAAATGATAAAGAACGAAAGTGTATAGTTTATTATTATAAAAGTTGGAACATTTAGAAGTTACAGAAGAACAAATGGTATGCATGTGAACGAGAGGAACTTGATGTTGATCATGATGGACCTTTGGGCGATGAATACAGATGATCTTGTTGACCATGACCACAAGTGGCCAATAATAAAATTATGGAGGTAGGTATATTTGAAGACTTAACATAGGCAATAATAAATTATATTTTTTAGAGAACTAGATTTTTCTCAAATCTTTAAGCATAACGAGGCTGCAAAAATGGTATGATAACGAGGAGGATATAGGTACCTATTATATGCCTGAAATGTTGAAGATCGGGATTAAGAAAAATATAAACATAGGTAGAACTACAACTCCTGGTTTGAGGCTTCACACTATTTTCCTCACCCGTTGAAACTCGATAAATAGTTCTTTTGTGAGTTTAATGCTCATTTCGGCGTTCAGGATATTTCCTGGTAAATAGCTGATGAGAGGTATTTGGAAGCTGTTGTTTGGGTGATGTTAGTACATCCGTGAGTTTCATCAAAATCCTTAGAGAAAAAAAATGTGCTTACAATTGGAAGTTTCTATTATTTTTGTGTTATGTTAGAATCTTCATGAAAAATGAATTTACGTTTACCAGAGATTTCGAGTTTCCTTATTACTGCTCAATCTTTGAGAAGAAATGCGACGTTTCCCAAGTGTCCTAAATTTCTGAGTTGAATATGTACAGAAATACCTACTCTTTATTCTCGCGGCTATCTCTTTTTCTACATTCTATGCGATGGGAGAAAACTCGAATTGAATGTATCACATCGAGACATCCAAGGATCCGTCTTCCTACGTCTGCCTACATGAGATACCAGAGTTGATGCTATCTAAGGAGGCACAGGTGGCCACCAGTGTAGGAAGCCCGGGCAAGTGGGTTTCGGACAATGTGTTACTCATCCACGCTCGTCGTAAATTGATTATGGATATCCGGATAGCTTTTTCAAGTTTGAATTTTGCTTCATCTCAACCGGAGGTCGGGAAGCCTCATATTCGTCCAGGAAGTTTAAAAAAAATCATCGTTCTCCAAATCAAAATTCCCACTCGCAGTCTCCATTCCATAGTTTTTTGAACAACTTTGGTTCTGTGTCTTTCTGCCTATAAATTCCTAATCCCGGGGTAAACTAGCTACACGAAATTATTATGGTCCGGATTTGATTAAATGTTCAAGGATTTTGTTGTGTATATAGCCCCCAGACCTGTGTGTATATGGCAAAACCTTGTTGATGTTTGTCAGTATAGAAAACTATAACAACACGATCATGTATCAATACTATATATATCAATAATAGGTACACATAGTAGGTGGATCCCCTGATCCTATCGAATAGATGCATTGCACTAATTATTGATTATTCAGGTATATTACTTAAGCGATGAAGCTATAATACTCTGAAGCTATTTTCTGATTGAGTCCAACTCCAGCGCATTGCCTCCTGTTTAAATCTGGCTCTTCCTCAATAGTTGTTGCCAGCGACACTCACAGAGTCAGGTTCGTTGGAACAACTATGTCCTTGAAATATCGGTAAGTCACGGTCAGCCGATTCGTCATCCTAGAACCCGATCTTGTTTGATGTTTACTTTATCCGATTTCAGTTTGGCACGATTACATTTCAGTTTGGCGAACTGGCCACGCCTTGTTGACAATCGCATTCTCTCGTCTGTTCCTTGTCGCGACAATGGATTTTCCATGTAAGACCATCGAAAAGCGACAGCGGCGGCACGTATGGATCCCCGTTGTCCCCTTCGTTGACAAGATAGGGAATTGTCCACCATCTATCTACACGCTATACCCAAAGTTCAATACTCTAAAACTAGTCCAAGAAACAATCGATCAAATTCATTCCGGCCTCAACACTTTAGGGGACGCTCCCGAAAAAACCTATAAGAAGAACATTGGTGAGATGCTAATGTTGAGGCTCGAGAAACGTAGGTAGGTATGACTTGGTTCTGTGGAAATGGAGTGGAGAAGGTGACTTCAAAAATCACTCAATCAGACGTGAAACAATAACATTTTATTGATGAAGAGCTGGCTTTTTAAATAGTAATATTATTGCAATGACTTTTAACTTTGCTTGGGATGTGTAAAGCATCTGGTGCGGCTATTCATATTGAAATACCCAAAAATAGATATTTTCGGATGTTTTTCCGCTGATTCATGATAAAGGATGTCTTTCTCTCTTATTACCCTAAAGGTAATAGTTAATAAAGATCAACGTAACCTTATAGAAATTTAAAAAGTCGCAATTCAGAGGCGTTTGACGGATTTGAAACATGACTGGTTTTTTGTGTGGAAATCTTACTTCATTTATCTTTGGCAGATGGACGATACGGAGATACAAGCGACGGTGGAATCCATTCTTGGAAAAGGCGCCAAAGTTGTGGACTGCGAGAAGAAAAGTACTATTAGGGAAGAGGAAGTTCTACTGGTGAACGGATGTCCGATCCGACTGGACGGCGCCGAGGGCGCCGTTATCCGGGATGCCCTCATGCACGGAACGGCGCCACACTCGGACCTCCTCAACCAGATCCTGATCCGGGCCGGCGTCCTGTCGACGCCCGTGCGACTCGAGACGTCGCTTAGCGTGAAAAGCTCCGTCGTCACCCGTGAGCACATCACAATCGCCAAAGGCGGCAAAGTCATCGACGGCCGATCCCGCGAGACCAAAGAGGACAATTTCTATAACTCGAGCACCGAAGAGGTCTGGGAGCCCATGCGGGCGCCGTCGTCGTGCTCCGGGTCGACTAAAATGTCGTCGACAACGAGCGAGGCGCCGGTTTGGGAACCCATAACGTCCCATTCGTCGCTCACTTCGATCTCAAAAGGGCCGACGTCGACGTCTGTCGCGTCGACGACGTCAAGTTCCTCGACGACGAATTCGACAAGCGAGTCGTCCGACGATTTGGAGCCGCCACACGACAGGCTCGACGGCCTCAGCCTCCTCACAGACCTCACTTCTTTAAGCGTAAGTACCTCCTGACTCAAACCCTCCAGCTTTGTATTTCTAACATTTCCTCACTATAGTTTTAGTTCTTTTGTAGAAGAAATAGGAAGTCAAATTTGCAAAACTTAATTGAGGAGGCAATAGTGTAAAAAGGGCCTTTTGAAGAATAGCCCTGTGTCCTCGAAGAATGCAAAAATCGATGGGTCTGGAGTTTTTTTCTTCAAAAAATTTGGTTCCATCACTGTCAGTCTGTTTGTTAAATGTCATCCCCACTTCCAGACACCACACGTAGCAAAGGACTTTTAAATATTCCACCGAGTTCTACACCCCTCAGGTCTATATTATCAGGTTTCAGGTATTCCATTGAACAAACGTAAAATATCTCTCAGAAAATTCGCCCAGTTCCGTACATATTTTGCTGGCACACATATTTTGCTGGCACGTGTCACGTTGTGAGATCCCTGAATCGATTCCAATCCAATCGACTCGAATCCAATTTTGTGGCATTTCATTAGGTACGACAAAATTCATAAAACTAGTCCGAATCCGCTCAAATTTTGAGTCCTTAGGGGACGGAACTATAAAGAGTGTCCTGGCCCGACAGATCAATCATAGTCAATGTTCAACCGCAAAAGTTTAATCTTTTTATTCATAGTTAGAACGTTTGAAATTTAAACTGTGACAACTTCCACGATAGGTGAACTGATGAAAGGAAGCCATATGTTTGTAATAAATACTGTGAATGGTTTTTTTTACAATTATTATTCCTTGTGCAAGTGCTCTAACCTAATAGTTTTTTAGTAAGTAGCTCAATCACCCGCTGTCATATTCCCTATTTACATCTTTATGCACTCGCAATAACATTATGAGTTTGTCGTCTGCCCGTTTTTAATCTTCGTATCCTATTTTCTAATTAAATACCCACACAATCTTCAAGTTCTTCCTCTTATAAATTTGAATATTCGATTCTTCCATTAGCACGAAGATGTTCTTCCAGTTTGTCCAAGATGTTCGTAAGTAAACAGATTGTGTGAAAACTACCCATATAGTTGTACCTACGTATTTCCACTAAAATTTCAACGCTGGACGGTAAATTGTGATCATTAATAATATATTATAATATGGATCCTACTTATAACTAATTTATTGAAAGGAGCGAATATTGAATAATACATATTTCCTCGGCGAGTTACCTTAAGATGAGATTCTATTCACATCCCTTGTAAATAGTATTCCTCCTCCTCTATATGCATTTTGTACCTAGTGATCTACTTACGTATGGCTGTGCAATCATTCCTATCCATCTTATGTGTCGGTACGGATCCCATGTTGCAATTTCAGTCAAGCAGCTCTCCCACGCTCCTTCCCTCATTCAACCTGCTTGCCGCGTCATTCATCAGTATTCAGTTGCCCTCGCTGCATTCTGCCCTCTTGATTTATGTTTCTGTTCCCATTCGATTCTCTCGTATTGCATCGCCTCCTCAGGCCTCCACTAGACTCCCTGTTGGCCCATCAATTCCGCTTCTATTTCTCCTCTCGCTGTTGTACTACACAGTCTCTCATTTCTTAACTCAGTTGGCGAACTTTCATCGCGCCAGTGACCGCCAATCATTACTTTTGAACCATGAACTATGCTCTTTATGTTCTCTTCTTGTAAAATTGGTAGGCAGAGTAGACAGTTTGTTAGTAATTATATTTGTTGATGATCGTTCCAATGTTGTTTCAAACCTAAATATAACAGTTACATCCAATTTTCGATTTAAAAAGCAAATTTTTGGAAGAACCACTTTATTTTTAGGCAAATTTTTGGAACCACTTTATTCATATTTGAGCAATTTAAATAGATTTTTTGCGATTTCGATTCAAACAATTGAAATTTGCCTTCCAAGTAATTCACCAAAATATTGGCGTTAGTTCTTTCGAGTTCCTTGTTATTCGTAGCGTACCTTCTTAGTAGTAGCTTTCTATACTAGGTAATCAAAAACAAAGTAGGGTGTCCCACCTTGTTGAATATCGAAGAATAGGGTAGAATTCACATTCACGAAAAACAGCCAAAATTGCATGTTTGTCATGTTAAAAAAAAAGAATCGCCCTAATTAATAGAAATCCAGCGAGGGTTTGTATTAATTTTGTTATTCGTTCCTCAACTGTGCTTGAGAGTGAGAGAGAGAGGGAGATAGTGAAAAAAACAAAAAACATTAGGACATGCCATTATTCATTGTATTTACCTACCTAATTAGGAAGGTTTAATTTAAACCTAATTAAGAAGGTTTAATTTATACTTAATTTTTAATTTATACCTATATACATATCCAGTTCATAATTTTATTTGCAACCCATAAATAGCCAATTCACATTCCACTTGTGCTCTATAATGTCTTTCTTTCGCATGTTCGCTCTTCATTCCATTATGTTGCCGCTGGTCATTTTGTGAATATCCGATTTACCCCCATTCATCGCATGATGCATCGTGGCGCTCATTTCCGCTGATCACAACGCTGTAAATAAATAAAATATGAGAGACTGGAGAAGGAGAGACTGGATTGGATGAACTGGAGATCCCATGATTGCTTGTGCTGAATATTCTAGCCAATGTAGGCATTTCCACAGGTACCTATATAAATACTTTCAGGGTCTCTAAGGGGTACTCATTCTAGTCTCTCTTCTACCTATGACAGACATCAGTAGTTTTGCATTCGTATCTCGCCCCTCTGCACTGTCATTGAATGTTGGCACGTCATAAATTCCTTCCATAGTGTCATGATAGTTGAATTCCCGAATAGTCTCGCGACTGTCATTGACGGAGTTGTGTTTTTTTCTGGTTTCTTGTTCGCATCAGGACGAAGATTCGCAGAACGCCCTGAGTCCAAAGTGAAGGCGGGAAGCGAGTTCGTCGCTCGGCCACAGGAGCGCAGCGCCCTTCGTCTTCCAAGCGGAGGCTTCTCAAACCACTTCATTCTACCGCTCGCCGCTTTGGAGCGCTGTGGTTGCATTTCCTCAAC
Source organism: Lygus lineolaris (assembly GCA_030264115.1). Classification (NCBI taxonomy): domain Eukaryota; kingdom Metazoa; phylum Arthropoda; class Insecta; order Hemiptera; family Miridae; genus Lygus; species Lygus lineolaris. Next base: position 8,792,275 of record JAEMON010000007.1, read on the forward strand.
CCTCATTATTTTACTATTTCTGTGTAGAGTTTTCTTCCCTCCTTCAACCCCAGTTGAATACAAAATGTCGTTTGATGACGCCGCTTCACCGGCGAAAGAAGGTTGGTTTCAAACATTACAAAAAACAGGTTTTTGTTAATTTGATTTTCGGAGGTAGGAACTGATTGACAGAGGCGGAATTCCAAGAGCGGACCTTCAAGAGTACCACTCGTTCTAATCATCATTCTAATGTATCAAAAATACAATTGACAGCGTTGAACGAAAGAGGTTTTTTTTTTTTAAATCAACGAAGAATGGAGAAATTAGGTACCTAGGTACAAAGTTTTTGTAGTTTCTGTCATCATTGGGGTCCTGTATAACTTGTTTAAAACACAGTTTTGAAATTATGTTTTGATCTGTTTTATATGATGTTTTAAACACTGCTCGAAACAAACAGGTAATGTTTGAAACAATCATCTTTTTCAACCTAAAACTTAAAACAATCTTCTAAACACCATGTTTGGGACAAATTTTTAAATAAAAAGAAGCCAAGAGTCAATGAAAACGTTGTATATTTCTACGAAAATAATGAGTCACAAAGTTAAATAGATTTCGACGGTTAGGTCATCATCAGTAACAAACTAGAACTCTAACCGTCGAAATCGATTTAACTTTGTAATTCATTATTTTCGTGGATATAGGCAATGTTTTCATTGACTCCTGTTTCTTTTTATTGAAATATCCACGATATCATCGCAAGTGATTTTAGTTCGTCAATGTTCAAAACTACTGATACCTATATACCTACCTCGAAAACAAACGTTGTTTCCTCCACCTCCTGGCGATCTAGGTCTGGTCCCTAGGCGATTAATCTCAGTAGCCTGACGAAATCCCTGTTTTATGTCTTGACATCTTCTCTTGATATACCTTCCTAAGTATACTGGCTACTGAGCAATATTGCCCCGCTTGACACCAATGACATACCCTACTGACCGGCGTATCGCTACAGTAGCAAGAAGTAGCTTTCAGGCCCCCGTCATGTGCATTTATCTGGTCGACATAGCTACGTCATAGTGGTGACAACATTTCTATCACATCTTGCCGGATTGTCACATCTTGTCGCTTATTATCAGAGGGCACGATGAAGAAGGGTGAATTGAATGATCAGAAGCAGGTTGCTAATGACAAAATACGGGCGAGTACATCTCCCATTATGTTAAACAGCCATTTTGTTCGGCGTCTGCTTTTTATAGTAAGTCAAGTAGAGAGAAATACGTAGTGATGCGGATTTTTCCTCAGCCTTTCCGGACGATTGCGATTTATACATGTCATAGCTCTTGTACACAGCAATATCAGCATCTACCTTATGGTTTGAAAGTAAACATTTTTCAACCTAACAGTAATTTATTACCCTAATACACCCATTGACGTATTATTATCCCCCAGGGTATGAGATGTGTGCGGTTCCGTAACCAACTCTTGATCCTTCACTACTTGTTATAATGTTTCTATGTTGCGATTTTAATAATCGATTACTTCCCCAAACCTATTCCTACCCACCAAAATAATGATGGATTCCGTACGAATGTGCAAACTCAAAAATGCGATGGCTGTATTGAAAATCATACTTAACCGAGGCACTTCAGACTGAGTTTCAACTGTTCTCAAGTGCACCGCAGTTACTTAGTTCCATTCAGTATGTATTATATAAAACCATCCGTTCAAAATAGTTCTTTCAATGCTAATGATTATTGAAGTACCTGCTTTATACTTCAACAAGATCGGTGCCAATATTGAAGGTGTATTATAATATAGAACCTTCGTTATCAGACGAGCTTAGTTAGAATGTGGAATGTACGTAGTATAGCATTATTTGCAAAAAGTTGTATTGATTTCACTTCGTGATGAAAACATTGAAATGAACCTATTGAACTATCTTCTCAGTAGGTTTGTTCCAAGCATCGGTGGGTCCTTGTTAGGTCGCACATTTTATCTGCTCTGAACCTACTGCGCACACGCAGTCCACAAAAGTCTCACCTACTGAACTGGAATACGGGTCTAAACACCATGTCATGAACTGGATGTCATGAACGTTCTCAACCCTGCGGAGGAGGTGGATTAACTTGAATACAGTAAAGGTCAAATGAGAGTTGACCCAAGGAATGTCCGCACCCAACCTTTTACTTACTACTTTTTTCAACTGAACTTTTTGCTTGGAACAAACCTAGTATGAAATGGTCATGGTTTCAACTGAATGACCAAAACCATCCAATGCGAAAGTGAATTAAAGTATGTGTGATTTATTGTATTACCAGTTTTACTCTAATTTTGTCGATAATATTTAGGCATTTCTTAACGTTTAAAAAAAATCAGTTCCGAGTTTGTTATGATTTGAAAGTCACTATTACCTACTAGGTATTAATAATTATTTGTTGATTATGTTCTTATCCATGTTGTAGGTATACCTTGATACCTTATTGTTGTACCATGGTTGTAGGTATACCTTTATATAAATTATATATAATTAAACCAGGCAGGCTGCTCACCTTTGATAGCCCTTATGTAAATTTACATGGACCTGTTTCACGAACTAAGTCAACTTCATAATTTGCGATTGGATAATGCGTTTGGTACCTGCCCTGGAACAATGGCTGCTATCTTGGTTCGTTCAATGCATACTTAGGTGGGCAGGTGTGTGAGCCCTATGGAATATCAACTCTAGCACAGGAGGGAGGCTCAGGGGGGCTCTCATTACACGTTGATGAATTATTCCGTTTGCTTAGGCCTTTAGCTTGCTCAGTAGGTCACATCTGCAACGTAATAGGATTTGCTCTCCTTTGATCGAAATTTTCCCGTTTCATTTTCTCCATAAAACTTTATTGTTCTTGCTTCGTTCCTTACTCATTCTTACTAAGTGCCGATGTTTTGTATTTACATTCCATTAAAAAATTATTGAAACTTATGAAACTACATCATTAATCTGCAAGATGATAAACTTCAGGGAAGCATACTGTGTAATATGTATATTATGGTTTGTGTGCTGAACTGAAATCATGCATTCCACAATATTTACCTCAATACTCCCAATTTGTTACTCATCTAACAACAGGACCAACGTATTTCTCTATCAAAATGTACTGCAATATTTCATTAAGTTGTTTAATTGAAGGTTTTCACTATGTACCTATAATTGTGATAATTGTGTCATATACTATATTTATATGATGATATATTTGCAAATGATATTGATCCGAATTTCTCTTCAAGTCGCTATTTGATTTTCATGAATTTTTGAGTTTCTTTCCAAGTGCTATGATTGCATTCCATCAAATAGGTAGGTACCTACTACTTAAGATAAGTAATACTTTATCCCTAGTACAATAGGAGAACAATACTCCTTAGAACAATACCTGTTTACCTCTATGTTTTATACACTAGGGTCATCTTCATGAGTCTGATGGTTAATTATTAATTTTCATTATGTTTGATTGAGTTATAGAATGTACTCGTAGTACCGCGTTAGATAGTTGGAAAATGCAGCAGTGCTGTGACCAACCCACAAAAAGTGATTGAAATTATGTGATTTTTTGCCAAAGTACCTATATTGTACCTTACATATAGTAAATCACCTTTTATTAAAATAATGTAAACTTGATTCAACTCCCTACATTGGTGTCTAGTTATTGTTGTAATTAATAATTATTCAAATTATCATTGACTTAGTAATAATAGCATGATATAATCAATTAATTCACTTCCCAAGAATCGTAAGCAATAAATTGATTAAAAAAAATATCCATTGTTTCAGTCATTTCTAGCTCGCCCTGACATGGATTTTCTGAATTTACCTATTTAGGTTTCCTTCTCATTTTATCCTACATAGTCGGAAGTCAACAATATCCGATAATTCGTGGTTGACTTTGAACTATTTCACGCAAATTCAGATTTGCCAAATTCATAAAAGTTCTCACAAAACACTTTCCCTTGGCATTTTACGGAAACATTGTTGATGTTACCTATTTTGATCTAAAGTGAAGTTGCATCAATGGTAGGTACTCAATGCAATGAAGAGAAGAATTATTACGAACAATAAATTAATAATGCTCAGAACCATCGATAATGAGGATTTCTTTTGGGAATGATGACAATAAATGTGTGGCGAGATCATTCTGAGTTGGAATGAAATAATACCTACTAGTAACTCGATTGTGAAATTCTAATGTCTTCGACCTACAAAAACTTCATGGCTGGGAAAAACTTAAAAAAAAAAAACTGTACATTTGACAGAAATATTACAAATGTTTTGACAGAAATATTATATTTAAAACTAAAGGTTTCCCTTCAGTTTTAAGTGTATAATTTCTGTCAAATGTCCAGTTTTTTTAGTTTCCCCCAGCCATTGTTCTACAATTTTTGTTCGTCTGTACTCTTTATTCGTAATATGTGCGTCATATGAGTCCTAGCGATATGAGTATAGCGATGAGTCCTTCAATGTCGCTCGAACAACTTGTCCAACTTCGATGAGGTTGCTACATTCTAGCTGCTACTACCTATCCAAGAAAAATGTTTTGTATTCTCAAACAACGCTATATTTATTTTTCCTTATTGACTTATCTCGGTATTACCTATCGGGATATTTTTATATTATCTTCTCAAGGACATTAGGTGCCTACCTACCTGTATTATGCAGTTAAGGTACGCATCTAAGGTCCTCGAGAAGATATCAAAATACTATGCAACATAAATATGTAATAATAACAATGTACTATCGGTTACTTATTTTGTAGGTTAATGAATGAATGAATTCCTTCTTTAAAACAATTTTATTATTAAGTCTACTCTAGATAGGTACTTATTGATAGTGTATAAATATACAGTTGCTATAATTTTTTGCTCAGTTCCAAATAGGTAGGTATGTATATACAATTTTTTTCAGAAAGAAACATAGGTTAGTTATCTCGGAATTTAAAAGAGTTCAGTATTTCGTCGCTTAAGAAGCAACACGCCCTACGAACCAAATCCCAATTTTTCAGGAGGAGGAAAAAACTGAATCCAGTTTTTGATCACCTGTCCCTTTATTCCCGTTATTCAGTCACTTCTTGCCTTCCGGTAGTCGTCTTTACTGAAAAAAGTATTAATTAAAGAAATGAGGAAATTCAGGTTGATACGGGGTGTTGTCCTAATAGGTAATTGAGGTATGGAGGTCGATGGATGTGTTATGTTTTTCGAGTATTTCTCGATTTTGAAGTCTAGTTGAAGCAATTTTGAGCTAACCAGTCGATGCAGCGTGTTGCTTCTTTAGCGACGATTTGATCTTCGCGTATAACGTGTGGTGAAACTGCGACCAGGCTTCACCTCACGTCATCAACGTCGCTGGACTGTTGACCATGGTAGACACTATTTGACCTGAAGTCACCTCACCTGCCATGAATCACTATTTATCGAAAAATGAAAAACGATGTGATGAAGGGCACGCATTGAGGGGTTCGAGTAGCTTTAAATGTGTAGAGGGGCGACTTGAGGCGGTGCCAGCGAGAGGGACCTCTCTGACACCGCTTGGGGTGAAGCGCTCCGATGATGAGGTAAGGCGAGGTCCGGTCGCAGTGTCGCCGCTCCCATTGACATACGCAGGATGGGTCCTTTCCGGAACTGTGGTGAGGTGAGGAGAGGTCAAATCAGGAGTCAGTGTCACCGCACCTTTATTGTCTTCGTTCAAAACCTTTTTCACGTACTCTTCAAAAACTTCTAATTGTTCATGATCTCGAGTCCTGTGTAGTATCCCATTCCTTAAAACTTGCAGCGCGTCCAGCATTTCTTGGGATGTTGGAGGGCTTGGTGACCCCACGTTTGAATCGATTCCTGTGTTCGATTCCCCATGTTCTATCATGGAACTAGTGACTTCTTCTGTAACCGATGGATCACAGTCAATTTCCATCTTTACAAAAGGTTCTTTAGCTGGTTCTGTGGAGTTTTCGACTATTGTTCCATCATGAGGTTCTGAACTGTTAACTCTGAAACATTTGCTTATGGTTTGATCAGAGACGTTACACCACGCATTGTGCACTTTGTGTAGGGCATCTAGTAGACCAATGCTCCCATCTGCACTGTCAGTACGTGGGGAAATCCCGGTTTTGATCCCCTGATCTGTCACTGCTAGAAAAATTTTTCCTAATTCGCGTTGGTAGTGGGCTTTTATGACTCTAATGATACCGTGATCGCAAGGCTGTACCAGCGAAGTTGTACTCGGCGGAAGAAACACGATTTTGATGTACCGAAACGTATCTGTGAGTTTATGCGACGGACAATCGTCGGTCAGAAGTAAAATCTCCCTTGACAATCTTTTGTCCCAATGATGCAACCGCTCGTTGAATATCTCACTTGTCAACGTCCCGTCATCACTTGCAGCATAATCAACCTGTAATGTCCTATCGCCATCAGTATGAGATAGTTCACTTTTTCCAACTACGAGCAATTTCTTCTTCTCGCCCAACATGCTAGCACAGCACAAAACTGTCAGCTGCTCGTCGTTCGTCTTCTCTTCTGCTTCTTCATCATTCCTTGCTGGTCGTTCATGTAAGGAGTTGAAATGCAGTATGATTTCGTCCGCAATGTACACATCTTCAGGCGAGTAATACGTCAATAACTCAAGCCATGTTGTTCTTAACCACGAATTTGCTCCTTCTTGAATACCATCACCTTGTTTTCCAATGTTTTTCAAACTGATATTTTCTCTTTTTTTCCAGCGACAAAACCATCCGTCTGTGGCTTTAAAGTCACGCACCCCCATACTTACAGCTATTTCTTCAGCTTTTTTCATTAAAATACGTCCATTGATTTGGAAATCGTTTTCTCTGGCTTCCAGAAACCATTCTTTGAGAGCTCGTTCGACGTTCTTATCTTTTCCACTTCTTTTCCGTTTCCTGTTCAAATTTTCGTTTTCCAATGCCGCGAGCTCTATAGTGGATCTTCCTCTGATGATATTGGCCAATGTTGAATGTGAAATGTTCAATTTACCTGCGGCGCGACGCTTGCTCATTGAAGGTAGACGGTCGTACGATTGTAGGATTTCCAACTTCCCTGCAGCTGTAAGATCGCGCCGTTTACTCATTATGGAACGAATTTACACTCCCGATGTTCAACTTGACCTACTAATGTTGCCACACCGTTGTCAACAACACAAGTTGTTGACTTCTGGTGCTTGTGATGTTACAGACTTGCGAGGTACTGCTTCTTATCACATTCCGTGTTTCACTATCTTGTTACGGAGAACTCAGGAACGACCAGAGCGCTCCTAGCGCAGCGAAGCGGGGATTCTCCGTTCCAATCCCCCTTATATTGATCTGCCCCACCCGATACTTCTGTACCGGCGTTTGTTAGTTCCGTTGGGCTTCCGCTAGAGGCCAGGGCCTGTTACATCCCCATCTCACTGTTTCAGATTCTTTTACGCCGGAGATAGCGAAGGTTCCCACCTGGTGTCCCCAAGCAATGTCCTTTTTAGTACAATATAAGGGCTCGCAACTACCACTATGGTAGTGCTGTGACAGCCCTCCAAATCACACCACTCACATTTGTTATTGCGCACAGTGAAGGCACAGTTCAACGTCAGTTTTGTGGGGATATGGGGAACGCCAGAAGGTTTGGCTTCCTTTCAATCGTTTCCTGGACTACACTCAATTTTATTTTCTCAATCCCTGAAATAAAATGCTAATTAATAAACGTGCTCAAATTTGTGTCTTCCCTGATGAGCAATAAATTTCTACCTTACAACAAAACCTGGGTTTTCCGAAATTTTCTTAGTTGTAGTTAGGTATTCCTACTGTATTGTGCTAGCCGATAGTTAGGTGTGCAATTCATTAGCGGTGGTAGGGTGATGGTGGTACACTGCATAGGCGTATATTCGATGTGTGCCTACGTATAGGTATCACTGTACAACAAGGGTACCACCATAAATCTCGGAGAATTCTTCCGTTCGGATGGCTGGGGAAACTGGGTCGCCACGAAGTTGCGTGATTCAGCACCTCAGCCGCCCAGGAGTCGTATCCCCAGCAGTCACAGTAGCATTGTATCTACTCGTACACCTTTGGACACAATTTATCACAATGTAGTCTTTGAGTTTCGGCCTTCATCTCTAGAGTTGTTCGTTCTACACCGGTTTTACAATCAGTTTTTTGGATTTGTGCCCTTGTGCTCCTAAAAATATTGCAAAAGATGAACAATATGGGGTTCCCACTGTTCCCAAGTTATTGTTCCCGCATAGCTTTAATCAAGCGGCCTAGGAGGCAGTTAGGAATGTTCCTGTTGTAGCTATTTACTTGAATCTCTCGCCTTCGTGCATTGAACTCTTAACTACAAAAAC
>JAEMON010000007.1:9260864-9272415 GCA_030264115.1 Lygus lineolaris
GTATGAGAATGGCCAAAGAAGTATAACTTCCACCGTGTGGTCCGACGCAGACCGATTTGTTTAATGTAACTACCTACCTACTTGAGCACTAGCGATATTAGCGCCGGGAAAAATTGCAAAGTGCCCGAAAAGTGAAGAAGAGTTTTCATCCATAGCATAGAAACGAAGAAGAAGTGATAACACGTATCAGCCGTTCCTGCCTTATTTTGCGATTTTGGAGATACGAGGATTCACCACTTCACCGTCAAGGCAGAGTTTGGCAAACGCCATTCTGAAACTGATTTTGTTTTTGGATATTAATAAGGCTGTAACCACTAAACACCCAAGTTATACTGGAATCCGATAGAACCAACGGGAATTGATTACATGTGTAATTGGAGTGAATACATAGAAACTAATTAAGTTATGGCCTTGAAACTAATTGTTTAGTTTTATTAATTAGTTTCTAGTTAGTTATTCACTCCAGTTACACATGTCATTAATTCTCGTTCGTTCTATTGGATTCTAGAAACTCAGGCGGTTTCAACCATATAGTATAACATGGGTGTTGAGTGGTTACAGCCTTATTAATAAACAAAAATAAATTTAGTTTCAAAATGCGTTTGCCCAACTCTGAGCATAAGGTTAGGTATGGTACTCTGGATCAGATAGAAACTGTATTAAGAGCAACGTGAGAGAATGGATTTACACGATGTTCCTCAAGGGCACTATTTGCTACGTTGCCGAATCACTACAAGAACTGTCTACTATAATGATGAATAGTGTGCTGTAACAATTTATTAAAAGTGCATCATTTGCTTGGTTCTAATTTATAATTGGCCTTAATTTCTGTTTTAGGAGTATCCAGATTATTATGAAGTCATAAAGAAACCCATAAATTTGGAGCAGATTTCACAAAAACTGAAAGCGAACGCTTATGATGGACTGGATGAGTTGTGTTCCGACTTCATACTTATGTTTGACAATGCTTGTAAATATAACGAACCTGACTCTCAAATCTACAAGGTAAGGCAAATGATTGATTATCTAATAGGAAATTAAGAATAGCGTTAAGTCTGTTACCGTTATGTAAAAGTTATTGAGTTTTTAGGTTGTTTTGGATCATATCAATCCTGTTTGCGCGGATTATATTTGTACATACTAACTTTCTTGTCGTGTTTGTGAACAAACGAAATACATTTTTATTTTTTTATTCAGGATGCGTTGGCTCTTCAAAAAGTGGTAATGCAAACGAAATTGCAACTTAGGCAAGATGAACAGAGTGTTCCCGATGTTCCTTCAGCTGTCCAAGAGCTGCTAATGTCTTTATTCATTTCGGTGTACAACCACCAAGATGAGGAGGGAAGATGCTTTTCCGATTCCATGCAAGAACTCCCCGAACATGATGAGGTTGATGGGAAAAAGTGAGTAAGGCGAACTCTGTCCGATATAATACTATTCTGTAGACACAATTTGTTAGGCTTGTCTGTCTGCTCAGAGGACCCATCATGAATGCTCCATCCAACATGGAAGTCATTAATATCACAATAGAGAGTTTTTGCAATGGTTCAGCGTTCAAGAGACAAACTTAGCAGACTGTGAGGAAAGGACAGGGCGAGCACTCTCAGATGTTCACCTTTTCTGCAGGTTCCATTATTCAGGTGCATTTGAGAGTTGACCAGCAGTCACGCTATTGTCAGGAAGAAGTGTCAGCTGTTAGTGTAAGGTTAGGAAAAGTAGCACTTTTGAAATAATTTGTATGGGAGTGTCGTAAAAAGCTAGATTTATGTGGCGTATTTCGAAGCCTTGTTTCAAGGTTCGTCACACATGCGTAGTCACCACTTGGATACATAAAATACTGTTTGCTGCGGCGCCCAAACCATTGCTAAAACTAAGGCAATTTTACCTCCTTATCATTGTATGTACTTACTGAGTAGTACAATGAGTGTCACGTAAAACCTATTCATGCCACCACCACCTATCTGCTTATTCATAATTTCCATAAAATTGTAATGGTACTCTGTGGCTGTTCATTAATCTTTCAGGGTGAGAGCTTTGTCTCTTGATTTAATCAAGCGACGGCTTGACAGCGGGCAATACAAAAGGCTTGATGCATTCCAAGAAGACGTCTTTTGTTGCTTTCAAAGAGCTAGAAATCTTTCTCGTAGCGACTCTCAGGTGTTTGAAGATTCTGTGGAATTGCAGTTGTTCTTCATTCGGCAAAGGTATGTGCCTTTTTACATCCAGTTAGTTTGAGAGCTGATGAGCAATTGGTCCTAATATGTAGGTGTTACATTCACAAGAATGTCATAGAATTGGTTGGTAAACTTGAATGATTTCCCAGGGATGAACTCTGTCAGAATGGAGACCTCCTTCATTCTCCCGCACTCAACTACTCTGTTCTTGAACTCTCTAATGCTGTGGATGCCGAACGTACTGCTAAGCAAGCAACTGAGCAGCCAGAGGAAGACCAAGATACAAAATCCGTGTTTAAGGTACCCAATCATATTTGTAAAAATATATCCTCCTATAATAGTAGGTGCATACTAATGAATGTTTACCTGAATGTGGTCAAATTTCTTTTTGCAATATCTCGTAGGATGAACCTGGGAGTAATGCGGGGACTGCCGACAACGCCCTCTCGTACAATCAACAAGTTTATCGTATTGGCGATTTTGTGTATGCAGAAGGTAAGGAGAGGAATATGGATCCAATTATTCTGAATATCCAGCGCCTTTGGACCAACCAAGAAGGGCAACAGATGCTCTACGGAAACCAGTATTATCGTCCAAATGAAACGTATCACGTCACTACTCGAAAATTCCTTGAAAAAGTACGACAGCTCAATAGTTGAACAGTAAATATTCAAGTATTAATTCCCCATCCGTATAATTATATTGAAATCGATTTCTATGATTTCAGGAAGTTTTCAAGACAGAGCAAAACGTTGCAATACCACTGAATCAGGTTCTTGGACGGTGCTGTGTGCTGTCAGTGAAGGACTATTTCAGATCCAAGCCCGAAGGCGTAGATGAGAAAGATGTCTATGTTTGTGAGTCGCGATATTCAGCTAGGGCGAGAGCTTTCAAGAAAATCAAGGTACAAATATTATCCTTAGTGTATAAGGTACCCAATGAAGGTCGTGTATAAGGTGTTGTCCTTTCTGGGCGATTGCATATATTTGGACTTGACAAGACTAAAGCCATTCTTGTCCTCTCAACTCCAGGAAGAGATCTTGATTCTTGCTACTAATTCTTTCTGTTCTCTTAATTTTCAGAATTGGCCGGTGAGCCTTATGACTGGCTACAGGTTGGTTACGCGAGAAGAGGCTCTGGAACCCAAGAGAATAATGTCGGTATTTAGGCAAAGGGTTGAAAAGCACAAGGAAGAAATAGCAGAATTGGAAGAACACGAAAAACTTGTCGAAAAAGAGAAGCCAGTACGTTTATCCGTTCATGCAAAATCTTTGCCTCTAAATTAAACTACTTTAGTATGTGTGGTTGGTGGTGATGATCCTTCCCAATGAATTGTTGTACTAGAAATGTTTTTCTGATTCTTTGATTCACACAGAATGTTCATGTAAGCTCTACAACGGACAATGAAGATGGGCATACGTATTACGAACAATTCAACACACCGATTTGTCTAATTAAAACTGGCGATTGCATGTACATGAAGACTGACTCAAGTCGAGTCACTATAGCTCAAGCCGATGTCATCTGGACCGACAAAGAGTAATTATACCAATTTTCGAATAAATTCAACAACCTTGTACATTTTTATGCAATCACTGGCGCAATAAAAATTGAATAGAGCTGGACACTGTTTTAGTAGATTATCCTGGTATAAGGGTAAATTGAAAAATCTTTCATCTTTGTTTTGCCTAAATTTCAGTGGTGAAGCGTTCTTCCGCGGGCCTTGGGTTATGATGCCTTCTGAAGTTCACCACGCTCCTAATAGGACGTTTTACAAACAAGAGGTATTCATCAGCACTCTTGAGGAGACCCATTCAGTCAAAGATATCCTCTCGAAATGCGTTGTTTTGGAACACAGTGAATATATTTCATGTGAGTTATGAAGTTCATTATATCTAGGTACCTGAATTTAAATTTAGATAATGCGTTGATAGGTGGAGAAATCGCGTGATTGTTTTAATAGATCTACCTTTTTTTTCCAAAGGTCGCCCTACTGAATTTTCGGAAAGCGATGTCTTTGTTTGCGAAAGTTCATACGATGAAGGGAAACGTCAAATTCGCGAACTTCCTCGGGAAGGCCTGAAAAAATATGTACACTTGGCTCCAGTCATCCAGGATGAGATATACTTCTTCAGGCGGCTCATCAACCCACCAAAGGTTGGTGAAAACATTGTTCTTCTAGGCAAAAGGCTACCAAAGGCCTTATCTGGTGGAATAATCCGGTATTAGTGAGATCACCGAAGTTAAGCGATCAACAGTGTGATCAGTACTTGGATGGAGGACCGCCTAGGCTGGGACCACACATCCAAGTTTCATCAACTTGATCGCGTCGGACCGTTGGCGATCCCCTCTGAACTCCAGGGAGTGTTCCTGATCCTCCCTTTGGAGGAAAGCTGATGACGTCCGTGATAGACGAAAATCGAGCCTGAAATGGTTTTTTTCAACTTTGACAAATGTACATTAAATTAAAATCCACGATCTATCGATAAAGATGTAGTTTTTTTTTTTCAAAGTATCAAAACAATCGGTACGACTTTTTCAGAAAGTATCAATAAATATCAACTTCCTAGTATTGGAGCGTCAATACTTATACTTCTCAAACACAAATTGAACTATCGTATCCTAATTATATATCACCCTCCTATTGGTAGCTAAAATTGTTTCGTCATATAAAATCTAGACTTTAGGTACCACTTTGTTCTTGCTACTTGCTTTGACTGATGGCTGTGCTTACTTATATAATACTCGCGCTTTTTTTAGTTTTTCACATCTCCCTTTAATAACTACAAGATTTTTTTTTTTTTAACAATGGTTCCTGTCGAACTTTCTCCTTACTTCGGTTTCTTCCTTCCTCGTACTTCCTACATTGTTTTTCTTTCTTTCACCTAGGTATACCTTGGCTTTCTTTTACCAGGGTTTCACCTGAAGATGGGTTTCCTTTTTGACCTGAAACGTAGTGACAAGAAATGTAAATAGTGAAGGAAATGCAAGTTTTCTTCCTTCCTTCCTTTCGACCGAACCCCGACTAAATAGATTCAACAATGAACCAATGTTGAATTGAAAGTACCAATGTTAAGTTACCTCGTTACGTGTTGACACTGTTTTATTTGATCTACAGTTTCCCATCCACCTGTTGAACGCTCAAGCACAAGCCAACAACCCTCTTGTAGATTCGCTGTCAGCTACATCTGCTCCACTAATAGCCCAAGTTATCCCCCACCACCTCAACCCAGCTCTGGAGAACTCGGTGAGTACTTGCTCGTTGCTTGTGTGCCCGGCATTCAGTTTTCATTCCATAGAATACATTTGAATGTTGTGTATGTGCATGTCCCCATCCTTCAGAAATACCAGTTTCCTGCTGCATCATCCCGATTTGAGCTAACATTGGTTACCTACTTCAGTATCAATTTTTCCCGAGAAAAACTTGGATTGTTCTGATATAATGATCTGTGCGTCTTACATCCCAATTTATTTGTACTTTGTCTAATAACTTAGGATTGTAAGTGCTCAGCTACTTTTTATTAATCCTGAAGATTACTTTTCAGCCAGTCAGTATTACCCAAACACTCCCTAATCTTTCTCTCTGTAATTCCTATAGTGCCGTTTTATTGTTCCTCCTTCCTCTGGTATTCCCATCATTCTCCTTTTCTGGTCTCGATCTCCATGTCTTGACTCATACTGATTTCCCCACCTCGCTGTTCCATCACTCCAGCTCTTCTCCCTACTCAATCGACTCCGTTACACCCCTCGACTAACAGGCAAAGACAGGCGCACATTAACCCGCTAACTAACCCGAGTTTAATTCAGAAAATATAGATCAACTTGTGTAAGTGCGCGTGTTCCTTCGTAGGTTGACTCAGACATGATGATGGAAGATTCCTTGGACGGGCCGCCGCCTTCCGTTGGAAGTGCTGACATTCCCATCGTGCCCGTCGTTAGCACTCCCACCACAAGTAAAAAGGTAAATATCTCCCCTTCTTCATCTTACAAAGAAAATATTATTTCCTATAATGAAAAAGCAGGAAATTGTATTTCTTAGTCCTCTGCTTGGTCCTTGTTACCTGTTTTTTTCTATTTTTGTGTGTTTGATCGACGTTTTTTCTGATTCCGATTTATTAGAACATCATTCAAGTAAGAGTATAGCTTTTTTCGAACTAAGTGATAGCTCAGAGCTTCAGGCGTCAGAGTTCTTGAGACGCTTGGTCCGTGTTGTGATGAACCTAAAGCTTTCATCAATAAATTAGGTAGCATGCTTATATCAAAGAGTGGAGAAGTTAGGGACAAGACCACCCGAAGAAGAGGCTATCCGAAGGGGTAATGCTTGCAAGTATCGGGGGGACCCTGCGGGACGGAGTCAGGATTGAAGAAATCCTCAAGCTGAACTGAAGCTCATCCTGAAGCTGTGAACTTTTACATACAGAAAAATTAGATCTCAATCGTCCTTCGACTTCCTAAAACTGATCAAACAAGTTGTTAGAATGCTTTTCAATAAAAATATATTTGAGGCCTTAGGCATAGTCCAAGACACATTTGATGGAATCCTTCATATTGGTGTGCAACTGGGTTATTTAAAATAAGAACGTATACCGGTTAAATTATTTATTAGAGGGGACGAGGTATCAGGAATACAGAGGACAAAACTGATCATGTAGGTATCGTTGCATCCTTGCGTTGCTTTTCTGAAGCAGTCAGATTTGAATAGTAGAAGGTATCGATATAATCTCCCTCAGTTCCTATTCTGCTCTCGTAGTGCTGGGGTTTAGCACATCCGACTGGAAAACATGTACTGTATTAATCCCCTTGAACAGCAATAAAAAATGATTTCTTGGACTGGATCCCCGGTGCGAGCGGCTTATATTTCAAAACCACGACGTCAAGGTATTAATTCCGACCTACATTAGTTGAAAAAAGCTATTCTCTTTTTTTGTGTGGTATTGAACGTAGATCATATTAGTTTGAGAGATGTGTTTTAGAATCGAACGTTCCGTAGTCTGTTAGATGATCGAATGAATTCTTCCATTTCCGGATTTGTCGTTGCTTTTTATTGGCTTGATTTCGCTCCCTTCTTGAAAATGACTCGCCATGCTAATGCTTTACGATCTTACGAACTCCCTATACATTTATTCAAATACGAACAGGATGTAAAAATTTCAAGTCCGACTGGTTTTCTTGAAGTTTTTGTTTTTGCTTCCACGTCTACCGGACGCTTTGTTTTCACGTTCGTGAGTTGAAATTGGGTTTTCTCCAAAATAAAAATGTCCACTCGCATTTCACGTGTTAGACCTTTCTGAACAAAGGTTCAGTGTCTGTGTGTGTTCGTGAATCCTTGCCACACGCATAACTTCCACAGTTTTCATTCGATGACGATGAAATTCCCCGGGATTGTGCGGGTTGGGCCCTAGATGGCCCTCTGTAAATGTCATCCCTTTACGGATCTATAGCAGCCTCTGCGCATGTGCTAACGAAAAATCCTCCAAACGTAAATTTCTCACCGATGTTGCGGTGGCTTACCAGCTGTACTTCCCTGTGGGATTTCTCACGATCAATGGCCACTCAAACTTAGAGGGTAATTTGGTGCTAGTCTTCAAATTATTTGCACGACGCATGTAATATCGTGGAAGAACGTGAACATGATGGAGAAATTTATCGAACGTGTTGACATTTTTCAGTTTAGAAAAACATCAATACGATTGCGAACTTCTTGTTTTATTTATTGAAAATTGGAAGCCATGCGCTGCACCCATTTGGCAGAAGTTTAATCTAAGATTTAAGATTTTAATCTTATTGTAACCAGTAAAAGTTTGGATTATCATCATATCATTTTGTATCTTCCTGAAAAACAAGATTTGGTTCATTCAATTGGTGAATAATTCTTGCAATATTGAATACAACTATTAAGTACTATTAATAACTTTTTAGGAGTTACCTATCACTTCATGTAGTAGGATAGTCAGAAATATTCGGTTCCTGGCCCTCAACCAAACCGTTCTACAGATGATAAGTTTTCTATTTCAGTATTGTCCTGCATGATCCTGCAGTGACCTCCGGCAGTAAAATGTTGAGAGATTTCACCAAAAATCGATAAATATAAATGAAAAACCACACACTGTTAGGTGTGTGAGACATTGCCGTTATTTACTGACGGACAAAATCAACCGTTGTGTAATAACCTGCAGGTTTTTCTGTGTAGGTAATCAATTACCTACTAGGAAGACTGGGGAGAATGACATCTGTGAAGACCCTTACATTTTTGTTCGTCTCTACCAAGTAGACCCTTTACCTATTAGTGATATAGTTTAATGAGGTTTGCTACCTACCATTTTATATCCATGAATTATTATTATTATTGTTATCATAATATATGTCATTTATATTTATTCGATTACTGCTGATATGTCTTTTCCATGCGTGATCGTTCGTTTCAGTCGAAAAGTTCAGGGAAGAAGTCTTTGGTCACTGGGTACATCCTCTACTCTGGGGACATAAGAAAATCAATTACACTCAGCAATCCCGAGTGCAATTTTGGTGAAGTCAGTAGAATTGTTGGAAACGAGGTAATTCGCATTTTTTTCGTTATTATTAAACTTTCTTCAACTTGTTATATTAGAAAAATTCCTGATTATTTGGTTTTTATTGTTGTTATAAATTCCACATTATAATACTTTTGAGAACACTATCCGTTTCAAGCAACTTCACTACCAACGCCACCTAAGTAATCTCCAGGCGACGAAATGAGTGTATTACGGATGAATCTTTTCCCTCTACACCTATCAGCTCTCTGCTCAATTAATACCTACTACTGACGACTACTGGTCTGTTACTTCCTACTTCTTTCCAGTGGAGGAAGTTGTCAGCCAGTGACAAAGCCTCTTGGGAAGAGAAAGCTGCGCGGATCAATGAGGAGACAGCTAATAGACCTCCGTCGCCTGCTCCATCACCAGCTCCAACAGGTCCACCAGCTCCCACAGAAATCGTATTTGAATGTGCTTGGGACACTTGCGACTGGCAGTTCGAAGACAATGCAGATGCTGTTGAGCACGCCGTTAATGATCCAACGGGACACGTCAATCTCTTCTTCCAGTCTCTCGTTGCAGCTGGACAAACAGGTATTTTCAAATTTATTTGTAAGTTGAATATGGACTATTAAGCAGAATAATTGCTAGACCGCAAGCCTAAGGTTGTGAGTTTAAGCCCCTTCGGGGTCACATTTCTGTCATATTTCGACTGTTACCATGTTCAATTTAAAACAGAGTGATTCCTGTTTGCATCAATATGAGGCAATGTTTGGTTTTCGGAATTTCTGTAGGGTCAAGTGTAGAGGGTAGAAGGGACAGCCTCTCGAGTGACGTTTTGATTGGTCTTCTTCAGGAACAAAGTTCTAGCTGAAAATTGGACAGCGCAGCAGCAGTATAGTACATCGCCTTGAGTATGTAGTCATAGGGTAGCAAAATTTCGTTTCCGACCAAAGCCATCAACAGGGGCTTTCAGCTAAGCCCCTGCTGTCTTAGAATCGGAAATGGATACCTAGTTATTTTATTTTTCTTCCTAAATAACCGGGACCCAAATTTAGATGTTTTGGAACAATAACATCAGAAAACAGGCTGAAACACATCGCCCAACTTCACTGGTAATGGATCTCTAACTTATATTGTTGTTTCTAGGATATTTAACTGCTATTGGTATTTTATTATAACTTCCTGAATCCTAGACCCTGATACCTAACGGGTTTGGTTGTGATCGTCGGCATGCACATCCATTAAGAAATTCATGTAGCTAAGACATGTAAGCAAATGCATGTTCGTAAGCATTTGGGTAGCTAGGACGCGGTAACTAAGGCCGCTGCCAGCCAGGAAGCCCGAGATCCAAGTTCAGATCCTAGTCGTTCGAAAATAATAATTTTTTGACCACCCTCGCGGGGACGGCTGTAACGCTTGCCTGCCATTTTAATATTATAGCTTTCCTCTCTGTTTTCTCTTCTATTACTCTGCAGTGGAGATGCAGTCCATCGAATTTTCCAAGGTCCTAAGTGCATTTTAAGGATAAAATGTTGAGCAGAGAAAGGGAGTCAGCGTGACTGTGGACCACAAAATGATTTTGAATTATTTGGGTAGTCCAAATCGACTTTCAAAACTAATAATGATTCTATAATATTTCAAATAAATTACCAATGCCCATATTTTTCGCTGTCCCTCGTCATAAAACACTATGTCAAGAAGTACAGTGACTATAATCTTTTCAGACATTGAGTACCAGTGTCAGTGGAGGGGTTGTACACGAACGAAAAAGACTATTCCCCCATTTCCTAATTTGCAACGAATTCTGAGGCACGTAAAAGAAGTTCATCTGTTGAAGAGCACAGGTCGTGCTATTACTCTTGATCAGAAAAGCAAGTAAGTCGTTCGTTTCCCGCTATCAGTTCCAGAGTCGTACGTTTCTGTTTATATAGTTTTATAAACACTGCTATTTATGATAAAACTGTTAAGAGTGATGTACTACTATAAATATGTGATGTTTTGTAATTACTATTCTTGGTAAAAGGTTGCCTTGGTGCTTGTGAATAACTTGGTGTGTTCTGATAACGTTATTCAACAGGAGTAATGACGTCCGAATTTATCAAAGTAGACATGGCATTCTGTATGTCAATGTGTTGTTCGCATCTTCAGCAAAAGTAACAATAGCCCTCAAGCTAATTAAATTTATACTTCGGTTAAATGATAGGGCATTCAATCCAGCAGCATTTACAACCCAGCTGGATCCAGCATTGGATTTGTTCGAATCTCTCAGAAAATGTCATGCTCTCATATTTCAATTCCACCGCAACTATATCCCATTTTACTTTCAACACAAGTCCGATCGAGTAAATTATAATCACAATCTACAGTGATGGAGTGGGGAATGAGGGGGTGCTGGATCCAACTCTTGCTTTAGTGTGAACATTTCTTATGTTTCGCTGGATTCGGTGCCCCACTGTGCATTCACAGTTCGAGGGTCTTATCTGATTTGCCGAACTATTGGCATCTGTTTACTAGGTAGGTAACTATTTTTGTTCAAGACCCCCGCGTTAATCGAAAACCCAATGTCATTCATCTGTGTATCTATCACCGAGTGAAAGATTTGGTTTGGTCGCACCGTGTGTCCAAACGTGGCTGTCTGGGGTGTCTGTTTGGCCGCACTGAACTCCTTCTGAAACGACCTCCAGTCTTATCAGTTATGAAAAGTACGAATCGTTCTATAAATAGTGTAATAAAAATCAATTTTGCGTCCCTCATCCTAATAAATACCAGGTCATAACTGTACTTGTTGACTAACAAGCAGAAAATTGTTTGAGATTTTAATTTTCATCACGAAGAGGTTTGACCAACCCTCTTCCTTCCCCC
>JAEMON010000007.1:9407228-9424118 GCA_030264115.1 Lygus lineolaris
ATGGTATATTTGGAATCAGCGTGAAATTTACTATAAGAATCATAAAAAAACAACATTACCCATAGGAAAACCGAAGTGGCTGATGCTATATTCACTTCCAAGATTTAATTGTTCGTTGGATGAACCTGAAAACTCAGCATCTTCGGTCGAGACTTGCAGTACGCGACTCTGAAAAATGACGAATAAAAACCCTGTGAAAAAAGTCAGAAAACGTCGGACGGACGGGCATTTATTCACTTATTTTCTCAAAGGAGACGAGATGGTGATGGGAAGGGGGGGGGATCCTCCTGTGGGAGTATCCTTTTTCTTTCTTTTTGTTTCCGGTGTAGATGGGAGTGGACCGATAGAGTCGGGAGGCACTCGAGATCCGTAACGATATCGTGGTTCCTTAAGAAAATTACTCCGAAGAGAGACCGGGACCTTTCGTTTCTCTCAAAGAACCATCATCAGGAGCCCTTACTACGGTTTTGTCTCTCTTCTCTCCCCTCTCGTCCTTCTACCCCCTATCTGGCACTCATCTCGCGGGGAGGAAATATAATATCTTCGGTTAATTGAGTGTTCGACACTTCTCTCTTCCTGGAGTAGGTAATTTCTCTGGTGAAAAAAAAGCTATGTAAACCGGATATTGGGGTGGCGAGACGAATTTGTCGAACTTGTACCTGATAATGATAACGATCATGATTACTGTCGCCAACTGAGGTGCTCGTTTCGCAGCAGTTTAAATTAACCAACTATAGGGAGTGATTCATCATCCATGAAACTAACAGGACCTGGAGCTATAGGTAGGTCAAGGCACCTGTTATCGTCAGGCCTAAACCCTAATAGAATTGTTATCCTTTTATTTCGCTCATTTCTCCCTTATTCAACCACCAATCTTTTACTTTGGAATATCTTCGAATCGCCAGCAATCCAAGCTTCCATCATACCGTATATTCTCCAGAAAAACTATCAATTATGCTTTTAGAGCCGTACATAAAACTCCTTCAGTTATCGTCAAGGGAAATCCAGTGTTCGTCTACGAAATTCACCAGTTATCCAGTTATCGTCAAGTGGAGTACTAATACAGTGTTCGTCAGAAAATTGTACCAGTTGTTGTCATCCTCAAATATAAACCCAGTTTCGGTTTGTATTTTTGAATCGAGAAAATTTTTGGAATAATTTGCTCAAATTAAGTCAGTTGAGTGTTGAGATAAAAAATGTAAATCCCTAGGTGGAGCCGAACTCTTACTATTCGAAAACAAAAATTAGAAGTGACGAACATTGGTTCCATATTTGCACCTTACGATACCTGGTGCCTTTACACTATAAAAAATTCCTCCATTGGTTCAGATGACTGTCGATCGAAGAACGAACTCCGCAAAAATCATGTAGTATTATACTCGTACTAGCCGCAGAAGACAAGCTTTGAGTTTTATATACGAGTATTACGTTATGTATAATTGTGTACTGGTAATGCTGGGGTGTTCTCCTTCGTTGCCATATACAAGTACAGTTTTCTGCATTTCCCACAAATTTGCCACTTTATTGAGCGCATTTTGGCGGCCTTGAAAATTCAACTGATGCGGCGGGTATATTTTTCAAGGAAATTTTACGTAGAATACGAATCCGGAAAAGGAAAATTTGAGGTTTCCATATACCTATGAATAATGAAATATATGAAATGAGTACAAGTTGGTGTTTCCGCTTTCGGTACATGCATTTTCAACTCCCTGATTATGCTACTTGTTTTTGTTCAACTCATGATGAAGAAAATCTGAACTGAATCACCATCTATACCGAATAAGACCCACTTCTCCGTAGAACGGTACAGGATGATGAGTTTTGGGCTGAAATAAATTAGTAATAAACGGAGCATTCTGCACTCAAGTTTTGGGAAAGCGTTGGAACAGTGTTGATAATCATGGTGTCTCATGCACTCATTCTTCTTCCTAAACTTTTTCTCCTGATTATGATTTCTGTCCCCACAGTTTTAGTAAACTACCTTTGAAACATGATTTACGAGCATTCTAAAATATTCGTGTCGCCTCTCGAGTGTATACTTCCTATGGCAGTATAAATTACTCCTTCATGCATGTATTATAAACCCTCATCAAAGAGGGAGGTGATCAAAACTTTTAAATTTATCTTGACATTCATGGAATAGAGAGAAGAGGATTGATGAAAACAGGGTTAAAAATTGCTGAGTTGAATAATCATCTGTTTATTGCTCATTTTTTGAATTACTCGAAGTGGGTACTTATAGTAGAAGTCCTTTGTGATAGTGGCAAAACCAAACATTTCACGACGTTCCTTCAATTTCCTTTTTTTTTCATAAAGGAAAATAACACAATATGTGTTGTGAAATATCCTCTCTACACATCTACGGCACCATATATTATGGTCAACGCTTGGATGACCAACGCTAGCGCAAAAAATTGCTCAACTTTGGTCTATTACAGAAATGGTCAGTGATCGAATCCTGATGGTCCCAGGGGGTCCCACGGTCCCACTTCCAGGATCTTCAACTAGAAAAGCTAACTGCCCGTACGTGAGTCCCATCCGATTCGCTCCTTATGCCCACCTGGTTTTCCAGACCCCCCGAAAGGTAAAGGTTTTTTTTTCTAAGGCCCCTTTTCGACTTTCATTTCACGGTTAAAAACCATAAAATTCCCTTTTTAACCCCCTCTCTCCCACACGACTTCCTTCCTGCGCCGAACGACCCCTACGAAGACGGCTCTATTAGACGGATTCGTCCCTTTCCGAGGTTTAGGTTCACATCAAACACGGGTTTTGGGTCACGTCTGTGTAGATGTGCACGTTCCCACCACCTACTCTACCTAGAGACATACCTGAGATATTTCGGGACACCGCTGTGACGTTTTTAACGCAGAAGTGTGAATATTTCTTTGACATGATGTCTCCCTCTCTTCACTCATCTGTCAAACGCCATTACAATATACAAACATATGAACCTGGTTTGTTGTCCCAGCCGTTCTGGCCGTTCTAAAAACAACAACACACACTCGTATCGTTCATGATCATTTGAGCGTAAGTATACCCTCTGGCAATCAAATGACTTTTTATATCAAAGTAAATTGTTTACTTAATGGTTTATTGGATGAGATAAGTAATTATCACAAAGAAGATTAAGAACGACCTCTCTACAGATTAGGTAATTGTACGTTATAGGTACTTGGATAACTTATTACTTTCGTGGAAATAGACAGCATTCTCATCCCATTTCAATCGGTACGACTCGCACTTCGTTGGTGAAGTTGAGTCGTTCAGCCAGATAAAAAAATTGAATTGGCGTAAAATCGCATCCAAGACAATCCAATCTCAAGGCATGCGAGCCGTTTCAACTTAATTGGATTTCCCGTTTAATGCGTTTTGAGGCGCATTGAATCGTTAAACCTGGAGGAACCAAAGACACAAATTAAAAAAAAAAAAAAAAAAAACCTCGACACAAAACGAAGACCGAGACATTTGGGCCTGTTGATGTCGAACGTGAAACGTTTTCCTCGGAAGAAAGACTCGTTAGAAGAGGACTTTCAAGCCTTGAAAAACCAAACAAACATTCCTGTCGAAACGGCAGTAAAACGAGGCGAGGATCCTCATTCCAAAAGAAACACGTTTTTCGTTATTGAACTCCTGATGGACAATGCTAAAGACGGTTCACATCTCGCGAGGAAAGGCCTTTCCATACTCGTAACGACTCGGCAAGAAAAGATTTTTCAATTTAAACTTTACTCTAGGTGTCTAGTTGATTTGACAGGTTGGGAGAAAATTGATGAGCGGATGTGAAATCGAAGTCGAAAGAAAAGACGGGTAATACGAGTTAGACAAAATGAGAAACAATGGAAAATTCATTTCGTTCTTGAAACAAAGCCCATTTCCTCTTCAGTGCACATTACGAAGCAGCAAGAAACCAAAAAATGACGAATTAATTCCAACAGTACCATTCGAACGTCAATCTATTGCAATTGCTCAATCCAGTATCATCAGGTGGTTTTTACTGCTATCGGATGTCGCAGTTAAAACTGCTCAACCAGTCGTAGAACGTCGATACTTAAAAGTCTTAGGAAGTAATTAAAATAATAATTACGTTCGCAATTAACTATTTCAATGAATCGGTGTCGGGAGAACGTACTGCTGAAAATGTTACATTTTTTTTTTAGAAGATAGAATGGAACAGCGCAGTAATTCATGGCCTGTTTCAGTACCTATTACGAGTAACTGGAGAGATTGTGCCGTTTGTTAAATTATTCGATAGTTTGAATGACATTCACCATGTGCCATTTTCGATTGTTCTGTCGTAACGATTCTATTTCAATTTTTCTCCAACACTTTCCCTTCCTGTTCGCATAAAAAAATTTATTGGAGGAAAGAGTAAATACCTATTTATTTATACTTGAGTAGTTAACTAATTTGCAAGAGAATGAAGGCTGTTTTCTTATGACTTGCGCCACCACTCAAACATATAATTTTCAACGAATTTTTGAAGAGAATTGAAATGGGTGTAATCTTATTGGATCAAACAACATTTTAGCCCATTCCGGAGTATCACGTTAAACGGTATACAAAAAATCCAAAACTACATCATGATTTCATTAATTACCAAAATTGTACCATAATATATTTAAAAAAAAGATGAATCCGAAGACCGGCATGTTTGATGCATTCTAAGTGAAACTGAAATAGGCCTAAAATGTGCATTTTCATATTGAGAAAGTTGGAGAACATCGCCAGCTCACCAAGTCCGTGGTCATGATTTTTTGTGATTTTTCTCAAATTTTCGACGTTTTCAGTCGTGAACAGAACAATGATGGAAATTGGGGATTTGAGAGAAGACTGGTTTTTCACTGCCTCCTCCATCTCTGATTGAAAGAAAGAAGTATCCATACTGAAGAGAAATCGATTGATTGATTTACTCTTCTTTTGTTGCCCTGAAAGAAGTTATTTGAGTAGATAGGTTATGGTTATCAGTTTATTGAATGATTAAACGATAAAATCATCGTAAAACGTTTGCATATGAGTCTGCAACACATTGAGGCATATTCATGTCATCCCCCCCTCTCCCAAGGCAAAAATGTCGCCGTTTGTCAATACACATTCACACACACATTTTCATGTCTCCATTATACACCTCTTATGAACACAGAAAACAAATATAAATTATTGGAATACAGAATGTGTTTTAGCTCACGCGTTTCATATAAACCCCTCTTCCATCTTCAATTTTCGACTCAGCTGATCTGGGAGCTCCATTTTCGACAAAGCTGATCTGAGAGCTCTATTTTCGACTCATCTGATCTGGGAGCTCCATTTTCGACTCATCTGAGCTGCGAGCTCAATTTTCCTACCGACGACTCGGTTTTACGCCGAAATCGGCAGAAACTCATTTGGGACAATTTTCGTAACGGTTTTTGAGTTATGTGCCATATGAAAGACATGAAAAATGTCAAAATCAATCAATTAACCAATCACGTGACGAGGTTTTCTCATGTACATGCTCACATTTATGACGTGGGTGATTTTTTGACATTTTATGTATTTACTCTGGCACATAACTCGAAAAACGTCACACGAAATCGTCACGAAAAGGGAAGTAACTACTTTCCTTACCTCCAAACTACTTCCCTTACCACCAAACTACTTCCCTTACCACCAAACTACTTCTCTTACCACCAAACTAATTCCTTTGCCACAAAACTGAGCTCCCAGATCAGCTGAGTTGAAAATGGAGCTCTCAGATCAGCTGATTCGAGAATTGAGCTCCCAGATCAGCTGAGTCGAATATGGAGTTCATTGAAATAATAATGCATCCAAACAAATTTGGTTGAAGGGGAAACTGTTAATATTGACATAAAATGTCCCAATGTGTTGCAGACTCGTATGCAAGCATTTCTTCAGCTTGGATCAATGCTCAGGTAGCGTTTCATTTAAAAACACTGTTAGTTTAACACTTTAGTCTTAAGCTTTGGCATCGAATTTTTAGTGTTGGACCTTATTGAGAAGGGTAACGATTTTTTCTTAATCATATTGGCATACATTTTGTAAAATCTCACAACTGTAATTTTTGACGATTTTTTCGTACTGTTATGTCAACAATTGAAAAAACGCTATCCTATCTATCAATCTATAGTCGCATGCATTGTGCATGCACTTACTTATATGGATTTTACTAGATTACTTTTACTAGACTTAGATGGATTTTAGTAGTGCATTGTATGACATTCACTTACATATATGGATTTTACTTATGAACTGGGATTGAACGTATCGGCAAGTGTGCTTCCCTTAGCTATTGTTGTGCTGGCAGGGCCGCAGCCGCACACTCAAGCATTTTGGTTTAAAAAAAAAAAAATTGTGTCTGCGTCGGACCAGACGGTGGAAGTTATACTTCTTTGACCACCAAATTTGTTTGGATGCATTATTATTTCAATGAGCTCCATATTCGACTCAGCTGATCTGGGAGCTCAATTTTCGACTCAGCTGATCTGAGAGCTCCATTATCGACTCAGCTGATCGGAGAGCTCCATTTTCGACTCAGCTGATCTGGGAGCTCCATTTTCGACTCAACTGATCTGGGAGCTCCATTTTCGACTCAGTTGTGTTCAGAAGTCCCTCAAGGGCCCACATACCAAATCTCAGAATCGTGGGATCATTAGGGAAAAAACTGGATTCTAGAGCCACTCAGCTGATCTGGGATCGGTCAGTTGTGTTCAGAAGTCCCTCAAAGGCCCACATACCAAATCTCAGAATCGTGGGATCAGGGAAGTAGTCAAAAGCATACAAAACGTACAATCGTCGATTGTTCTTATGAAAAATGTCTTACGAAAAATGTCTTACGAAAAATGTCTTATGAAAAATTTCTCGACCAACATCCCATCCCAAAGTGTCTAACGGGCGCAAAGAAGTATAACTTCAAAAATTGGCAAATTTTTAGAAATTGATTTAAATATTGGGCAGAAATATTTAAACTAGAAGGTACTTTGTCTCAAATATTATGACAGTTGATTTCCAAAGAAAACCCGAAGATCTACCCCAATGAGTCAATCAATAATAAATCAAATTGAGAGACATAAATTTGCTGTTCTAAAAGGCGCAAAGTGCACAAAAACTGTGTTTTAGACCTTAAATCTCGAAAACAGTCTTTAATTTTATCAATTGAAAACGAGCTGTCTCAGTCAATTGATTAGTGATAAAGTGATAGAATTTATTGATTAATTTATTGTCTCAGTCATTCTCCGGACTCCCCCGGTAGGGGCATAAAATGTGAGTCTTGCACACTTGAAATTTTCGCCTTAACCCGTCCCTGTGTGCTGGTAAATAATTTCACTTGTTTATATACTTCATTTTTCTTGAGAAAATCTAGGACCACATACACCTACCTCCTTCTATAGAGATTTCCCAAGCCTGTTATAGGCTGTTCCAAATTTCGACTCCGTTTCAGTTGATAAGCGCGCGAAACTTGAACAATGAATATTCATCGGAGCTTCCTCACCGTGACCGCAGATAACTCTATCGTTCATTTATCACCTGACAGGCTATCAGTGCGCTTGAGCCGTCAAAAAATTCACAAGGACCTTCTCACGCGCGGAAGGTGTCTTTTTTTGAAATCAAGAAAGAAAAAAAAACTTTTTTTTTTTTTTATCGCGAGTTAAACGAAACGAAACGAATTTCAAGGGCTACTGACCATGGCGCTATGGATCGAAGAGCATCCACTTATCAATGTCACTAGTCCCAGTAATGCGCATTGAGGAATTCATGCGAAAATGCCATGAAAGGAATCCACAAGAATGCAACTCCATTGCGCTCACGAGCGCCACGACTCAAAGATACACTGATTGCGCTGTTGGAATCACACCTGGCTTTCCCAATATTTAGTGGCGTATCGGTCGAGGTCTTGATGTCAGATATTATAGTACACATGAAATACACGGAATACAACATACCTAATTTTTATGAAATAGCCTCGAGACTGGAGGGCCCTGTTTCGGCGTACCGGTGCGCAGAGGCCGAAATTCCGATTTTGGTTAAATAAATTATTTGATGGGCCACTTTAATAGGAAATTTGACGCTGATTCCGAATATACCCCACGTTCCTATACCTAAAATAGCTAATGAGCACCACCAACATGGAAAAACCTAGAAAATTCACGTTTTTGACCTTCGGAACCGCCCAAAATCATTATTGTATAAGAGGAAAGTTGAAGACCTGAGAGTTCTGCGTTGAATGAGACCAACGCCAACTAACCAACACAGTAACCATGATTTTTGGCGATTTTTCAAAGTTTTCAGTTTTCTCGACTTTCCGTATTAGGTATACGACTGAAAAAGTGTAGAGAACTTTAAAACTTTGAAAAATCACCAAACATCATCTCGAATGAGACCAACGCCAGCTCACCAGCATAGTGAGCATAATTTTTTGCCATTTTTCAAAGTTTTCAGTTTTCTCGACTTTTTCCGTATTATACGAGTAAAAAAGTGGTGAAAACGGAAAACTTTGAAAAATCACCGAATATCACGTTTACTATGTTGATGAGCTGGCGTTGGTCTCATTCGACGCAAAACTCTCAGGTCTTCAACTTTTCTCGTATACAAAAATGATTTTGGGCGGTTTCAGTGGTCAAGAACTTGAATTTTCTAGGTTTTCTCAGGTTGGTGGCGCTAATTAGCTATATTAGGTATGGGAACATGGGTATTCGGAATCAGCGTAAAATTTCCTTGTAAAGTGGCCCATCAAATAATTTAGTTCACGAAAATCGTATTTTCGGCCACTGTGGGGTATGAGGGGAATGTACTTCACTGCACATTCTCACAATACATACTCGTTACGTAAACACATTTTACCTTCCGTAATTTTGAACCAATCCCATCCAGAACAAATAACAAATTCTGAGTAAGCGTTGAATATTATGTTTCTCATCCGACTATCACGGTTCAATCAACTACTCAACATTCAACCAATAATTTAAAAAAAGTAATAATAATAATTTAAAAAAATATCATTGAACGGATAAGGATATCAATATATTATTATGTATAGCAAGTTGGTTTGTTTCTAGCAAACAGAAGAGAAAATGTCATGTCAATCCATACTAGAGAAACTGATGAATGTACTAGCTGGTTAATCCGTGCGTTGCAGAAGATGGTACGCTGTGGTCTATGGGTCGTGGAACCTGCTAACGATAGACGTTTTGTGAGTTCCTTTTTCTCCCATCCACTCCCATCAAAGTTCGTATCTCTTCATAACTCTGGACAATTAAAAATTCCCTGTAGAATGGAAAGGCCCAATTGAAAGATAAGTACTTCTTACTTGTCTTTGCGGATTGGAAATTCTGTAAAGTGGGTCGAATGATCGACAATTTCGGATTTCCCTCTACCCTCTTCTTCCCCCAAACCTCCTCGATTTTGAAACATTTTAAAGTTATTGTATCATCCAAATCGTAGTATTTCACAGTTATTTCCTAATTTATTATTATCTACGGATTGTGGAACCGTGATGATCGGAATCTCGAATTCGGGGTGGTTATTCAAAGTGACTGGTTGAAAAATTTGTATAACAGGTGAAGAATCGTGGCCCAAGGAGGTATAGTTGGTTCGAGAACCAACAATGCCGAATTTTTTCACCTTCAGCTATTTTCCACATTTCGCTAGGAGGAAGTTTCTTGTTGTTTTGGGTTGCTTCCTCCTTCAAAAGGGTGTGGTGTTGAGCAATGACCTACTCGATGAGTTAGAGTACAGTCGATTCATTCGCAAACTGGATCCAACTTACACCCTTTCAAACCGCTTGTGTGACCGGATGGACGAGGTCGCAGGTCAAAGAGTAATGAGGGGTGACACTTCTCCACTTCAGCTCAACCCGTTGTAAGACCCTTGGAAGTAAACGTATCCTCGCGAAACAAATAAAATCGCGTTTCATTGCGTGGAATATTCATAAAATCGAAGATCTTTGGTGCTGATTGCTGAAATATCCAAACATTGGTGGATCTGATGATGAACGAGCTTCGTCAACGTTGTTGAGCCAATAATTACAGTTGATATGAAAAATAAATGTATCACTTTGAGTTAATCAAGAAAATGAAAGATAAGGAACAGGAACATAAAAAAATCACCATAATTTATTTCAATGATTGGGATTTTTTCACGTAACGTGGAGAACGTTCTTCAATGATGATTGTAACAATCCTGAAGAGCTAGTTGAATGATTAGTTTTCAGCTACATGTACCTACATTTTATATACAAATGACGATGTAATGCCTATTTTGGGCGGTTTAGAAATAAAGTATTATTATTATTATTCGTTGGAGGCGCATATGCCGAACATTTGACAGTTGCCAATGTGCGCTTTTGTCCACGAGCTGGTTCATTTGGACTGCATCGGACCAGTCCATTGAAAATCGCTCATTAATCCACTGCTTGGCTGAAAATAATTACCTATCCTACTTCTTGATCTTAAGGCTTAGGTGCTCATATCTGTATGGAGTCAAAAGATCGAGAAAATGATAAGTACATTTAACCGTTATTACGATTTCCCAAACAGGAACCGACGATTACCCACCACTTCTTCAAAAAACCCTCCAAAAACTCAACAGAAAACGGCGGATTTAGGCGGACTCAGTGGGATCAGAGTGACATCTGAAGAGAATCTCAAGTTATGGACGGCGATTTGTCAGGATAGGGCGTGAGCTGGCGTGATTGAGGGGACCCATTCGGCATCTAAGTAGCGTCGGGGAAGGGAAGAGACGCTTTTTTTTGGGACGAGTATGAAAAATATTCGTGGCTAGGAAGCTGTCGGTTATGTGTCACTCCTCGTCCTAGACAAGGGCTTTTGAATAATGACTGAGACTTTTCCTTCTTGAAAAGGATTCTACACAACCGCCCCTTGCGGTGCCCCACCACGCCTCCTCCCTGACGAGAAATGATACTTTACCCCATTGATGGACGTTGATTAATGGTTGATAAAGAGCCATTAAAAGAGCGTTAGGAATAATATCATCGAGGGGTAAGGGTGGTCTTGAAAGTTGCCCCAACTCTAGGAAACGAGGAAGAATACCAGAACTACTATAAAAATGTAGGGGCAAAAAATTCTTCCTCTCTTGAGGAAAACATCAGCAATCTCAACATATATCATGATCATAAGTGAATGACAATGTTTTCAGCTTTTTAGTTGAAATGTTTGTTTATCAACGTATGACGCAAAACGGGGTCATTCATTCTTGTGGTTTTGAAGGCCAACATCTTAAAAACGTAAACACCTTTCGTAACATGGACGTACATAATAATAATGATTGTATTTTATGGCACTTGGTTTTCACGTATCAGCTACAAGATAATTAAAACCTCCATTGAACAATCAAATTTCATAAATTATAGCAAACCAACTGTTCACATATGATATTATCTCTTATCGGTTGAGGTTCATGGAATGGGACTCAAATCAACACAATACGACTTGAAATTGAATTAGAGTATTTTGGTACTTGCGATCTGGCGTTGCTGAATTATAGACTATTAATTTATACAAATGAGCAGATTCATTCCTAAAGAAACAAGAACTTCACGAAAAATAAAAATCAGACAACGAACTAAGTAAAAGCAAAACTTCATATCTTCTTTGTCAGGACTTTTTTTAGTTACCTACATTATATGTATAGGAGCTGTGGCAATACACCATTTCACTGTATTGCTATGACTGATGTATGATGCGTATAATGTACCTACTTATTGCTATTTCACTGCATTGCTATGACAATACAGCATAATTCGCCATTAGTACCTTCCTTCTCTTTTAATAATAATTTCAAATCATCATCAGTGAACCACTGCCTTTAACCTTACTACCTATGTTATTTTCTTCCTATGTTTCAGAGTTGAAAATGACAACCAGAGGGTTGATCGAAAGCTCCTCAGAATAAAATACAGCTTTTAATCGAAAAAACGAGGGCTTTGATTGTCATAGCACCCACATAATAAAAGCAAAACAGCAAAAAATTAACCAAAATGTATTATTGTAAGCAAATTGCGATAGCTCCTGTGCTATTTATCGTGTTCTCTCTATGAGAACCAAGCAATCATGATTATTCGGATTTGTTTATCCTACATTTGGGATATCCTGAGTTCGGAATTATTGGGATCTTCAACCAGACGGGTAGAAAGTGAAAAGGTAAAAATCAGGTAAGCCGAGAGTGGGTGGCAAGCGGCACGGATGTTGTTGACCTAGAGGGTGTTTCAGCTGCGCGACAAGAAATATGATAGCTTGTGACCTGGAGGGAGTTTCGACCTGAAATCAGGTAACATTTCCCTTTTGTAGCTTTGTCATCCTCTCCAGACAAGTACCAGACGGTCGTAACTTGGAGGGGACCTTCTTCAACGTTTGAGCGCTCATAGTTTTTGTATATTTTTTCCATGTTGCCTAATCTCTGGATTTTGTCGTAGCAGGCAGTGAAAGGATTGTGCTTGAAGAAATTCTTCTAAAAACACCTTCTGATCCAGATTGGTTCGCCAAACATAAAATTAATACCTACTGTAATAAGAGACTGTAAAACCTATGTCTAGCACAGAATGGGGTAGAATAGGTACGATGGATTTAGCTCCCAAATTAGTTAGTAGTTCATTAGTTCCATGTATAACTTGGCTAATACACATACTGATTAGTATGTGTATTATGTATGTGTAGTATGGTTTTTGAGGAGAGAAGTAATAATTGGCACCCCTCGATACTCGCTGGCAATCAGCGCTAAGCAATCGTTCAAGCAATTCAGCAATTCAGCAATTGATGGCTAAGCGATTTCGCCCTCAAGGGACAAACCTTTCGACATGTGATGATATTATTATTACCCATCTCCAGGGTAAACGTTCTGTTTATTACTGAAATTCCTGTATCTAACAATATTCATCCGTCCAACATTTTGCTCAATAAAGCCTTCAGTTTCCGAATGGTTATCTCACGACACAATGGGCAAACCCAACAAACAAGCATAGGTACTGATTAGGCAAGTACCACAACCCATTTACGGTATAAGTTGGGGAAGGATAAGCTGTACCCAAAGGCCTAAATTTATTGTTGAATTGAACGTTGAGTTGATTGACCAACGTTTTCGTTGACCAACATTGATCGTCAAAACTTGTATGTAATCGGAATAATTCGGGATTAGGGAGCCCGTGGAAGCAGTTGGGGTCCTGCAGTACCACACGTGATCCCTGCTGCTCATATCTGATTGGATAGTTTTTTTTTAATTTTTTTCATTTTTTTCAAAATGAGTCCGCATTCGGTTCCTAGTAAACGTCAAAAACCGTGGCAAACGCTCCCAAATCCGTGGTTTTACCGACAATCAATCCGATGAGCTAAGACAGCGAGGCCCGGTAAAAGTCATATCGCCCCAAAATACGATAAACGTACCCAAAAGTCGGAAAAACCACCCGAAACATCGACTAAAATTCGGTAAAGTTTATCGCGAAATGCGAGCTCATACCAGAACTTTTCCAACTGTGTTTCCAAGGGCTTACTTACACCTTTTGGCTTATCCTTTTGTACGGTCGCTAATTACCATATTAACCCCTTTTGTGTGCGTGAGTGTTAGGTGTTCGTTGTGTTGTCACTATATTTGCCGATTTTCACTTTGGTGTGATCACCTTGGATTCGTCTTCAGTAGGCAATGAATTCGAATTTGTTGTCCGTCGTACGTACGGACATCACCCCCGCTGACACATAAGTGAAGTTTCCGTATTTACAACTGTCTGATTTTCAAGTCCTTATTTTGATCCTAACGTTATAACTTTCAATGAATATCGTAGACAATTTGGAAAATTCAGCTCTATATTCTGAAAATGAAATACAATCACTACCTACTCTTTGGGGGAATGTTGAAGTTTGTGAGAAGTTATAAACTTCCAAAGATACTAATCATAAGCCCTCCAGAAATATTAAAAATTTAAAAAAACTTCCGGTACATACCTACAGCGCCCTCTCCTACGTACGTTTACTACTTATTAATAAATTACCAAGTTGAATGTTAGTTAGTTCCACTAACTGAAGTATAACGTATTGATCTGCAGAAAACACGAGTACCGTTTGGAGAAAGATGATAGAAAACTCCAGTTTTCAAAGTTCTGATTCAAACAATCCTGCCACACCGGTCACCGTTCCCTTAGGGCCTAACTTGTGACAGCTCCACTTCCGGAGCAAT
Source organism: Lygus lineolaris (assembly GCA_030264115.1). Lineage (NCBI taxonomy): Eukaryota > Metazoa > Arthropoda > Insecta > Hemiptera > Miridae > Lygus > Lygus lineolaris. Next base: position 9,421,404 of record JAEMON010000007.1, read on the forward strand.
CGCTGAAATTCGATGAGTATTTCCAATTGCACTGCGAGAATTTATAGTTCGTTTTCCTAACTTTCCAAATAAACTGAGTGGCATTGATCAAATCAAGTCAAATTTGGTTCGAGCAACCCGGCAAGTGACGAATTCAACGATACTAGAACAGTTCTGTGAGTTGGACCTTTCTGATTTCATTAGGTACCTAATCGTTATTACAGGTACCTAATTGTTATCGTTTTAACGAATTTTTGAAGAGAATGAAGCTATTGCAATGGCTTAAAAGTTTAAATTATGCAAATTTTCAAACTTTTTCTTCATGGAAACACGTTTCAGACCATTCTAAAACGATTTCTGACAGAGGAATCGAGCTTGAAATCCGAAAAAAAATCAAAATGTCAATAATACCAAAGATAGGATGAGTTCGTTGGCCAGAATTCGTTGAGTACTCCAAGGGTTCAAATTTTGAAAATTTAGAGTCAAAAATCGCTTTAAAAAACGCGTTTTTTAAGGTTTTTTGTGTAAATTACTATCTTAAACATAGGAATATATGGTATATTCGGAATCAGCGTGAAATTTCCTGTAAGAATCACCCACCAAATCGGGTAAAAGTATTCTTTGAAAACTTGATCATCAACTCATGAGCGTGGTCCGATGGTGATGAAATTCATAGGGGACCCTCTAGGGTCTAACTCGCGTAATCCCTGAACATTTCACCGAAATTGGTCGAGTAGTTCCGGAGATATGCCCATGACAACTAATTTCAGGTTTGCGCTTGCGCAGTAGCTATAACTGATCCAGTCGTGACGAAATTCATAGGTTTTTGTCTTGGAGTCAGTCCACAACAACCCTGCAAATTTGAGCCAAATAGGTTAATTAGGAACTGAGATACAGGGGTGTCAGGAAATTCGCTCAAGCTACTAGTCGTCCGATGGCGATAAAATTGATAGGGGACCGTCACGGAACTAACCCGCACAGTCCCTGAAAATTTCATCAAATTCGGACCACATCTTCATATAGTACTGCCTGGGACAAGGAATTGACTACGGACAGACGGACAGACAGACAGACAGACACGGAACCAAAATTGTTCAGAAAGCTCTCAAACGTAAAAAGCAAGTGGAATTTTTGATTTTGGAGGACAAAATTTTTTTTATTTCTTGCACGAATTCATAGCTTCCTACCTTTGGTAGTGAGGAAGCAATATTCTACGTGTGAAAATTGTCACTTTTGTGCATCGATTTTCCCTCATTGGGAAGACCTCCGGTGTAAACTCTCGGTCACTAAGCCGATCACTAAGCGGCTTTCCGGCCTTGAAATTCCCCCCGGGAAAAATAAATGGCGGAATAGTTGGTATCGAAGCTCGGCAGAAGTTGCACAACCCGTTTGCCCGCACACTTTTAAACGAGTGAGTCAAGTCAAGAACTATCCCCCTCCCCTCCCCTCTTCACCACATGTTCCTTCACCTACCTCGTAGCGCCTAACTATCGTGGAGTAACTGCGGTTTTTCTTAATTTATTCCTTCGGGAGTTCCACGATTGACTCGGACACTTATTGCTCGCCGTGCAAATTTACTCACTACAGCTTTGTGTTACTCAGCCAGCTGATCCATGAATAAGCGGCCGAGGCTCATTAATTTATATTCATTTAAAGCCGTCTTACGGTCGCGTGAGAAATGGACAAATTTGAAGACCACCCGTCTAGGGAGGAGTGTGGTAGTGGTAGTGCCTACCTGTTGAGTAGATATTATAGGCAATTACTTCCATCGGAAATACATCATTGATTAGGCTCACTTTCACTAGGTACTTCACCATGCGTTTTTCATCAACATACAATCAGTATCATTTCTATGATAAAATAATATTTATATAATATAATAAGATAATATAATATAATATGATACTGGGTGGCCAAAATTTAATGGACCAGGCATTTTTATCTCCGTAATTTCCAAGCCTAAAAAAAATGACAAATAGTCACTTCACTAATTTTTAACGAGGAAATCAAAAAAATAATATCACAATTTCGCGCGTTGCGCACTGCCGCAAATGCGCGATTTGCGCATCAACTTTGTTATTTCAAATGGCAACCCAAATTTTTTATTGCAGATTCGGATTCTACGCAAAATTTCATAAACATTTGACACCTCAATCAATTTTTAAGCAGGTTTCTTTCCTTATATAAATTCGATTGATACATTTTTGAGAAAACAAATTTTTTTCTGGTTATAAAAAATATAGATCCGAAGTTTAAAAAACGTATGCACAAAGGTTTTTGGCCTCTTTTTTAGTGAAGTGCAATTTCGGTGGATGGTGGTGAAAAAAAAACACGTTTTAGGAAGGGTTCTCGCTATGACAGGTACTTTCAGTAAGGTACCACTTAAACAGGGAGACTAAAATTAGCTGCTACAATCCGCCACCAGTCGTGACTAGTGAATTTTTCGATTACCTATTTGGGTACAATACAAATTTATTATAAAGACGTCACAACATGCAAAACTCACCTTAGTTATGGTTAATTTTAATAACTGACGTCATAAATGACTTTCTCACACCAAAAAACACCAGACCTAGATTTCCAAGCCGCAATTCTCATTATTATCAATTTTGGTCGGATTTCTCTGGGCCTGGACCACTGCGCGCCGCCTTGATGGTTAATAGGCTGTATGCGCGTGGTTATTCTTTCCCTTCTTAGTTGAAAGGTTTCAGTAAGAGCTTCCCAAAAAGTCCCATT
>JAEMON010000007.1:9430229-9443437 GCA_030264115.1 Lygus lineolaris
AAGGGGTCAAATTTTGAAAATTTAGTTCAAAAATCGCTAAAACACGTGTTTTTTTTATGTTTTTGGTGTGAGATACCATCCTGAACATAGAAACGTATGGTATATTCGGAATCAGCGTGAAATTTCCTATATGAATCACCCACAAAATCTGTTAAAATTATTCTCTGAAAATTCGCGCACCAACTCATGCTGCATGAATGGAACTTTTCATTTAACTCCTTGGGTTTACCTGAATACAGTGAATCAATTACATCTCTACTAATCACCCAAAGTGAGTCGATCTTTAAGTATGTTTAATTTTCGTTTTGCATATTCTTCTCTAGAGATTCGAGAATGTTTTTGCGTAAGCGATCCGTCAACAGAACCTCTGCGACGATATGGCTTCTTACCCAAACAATAATTTCTTGAACTCAAGCTATACCTTTTCAACCCTCTCGTTTTGCTTGATGCAAACGTCATGGCTCACAACATCAACATAGCGAACAGCACAGTCAACAAATATTATATTATTTTTTCCGAAAACTGAAAAAATTAGTAGTTCGTTCTTGAAACTAGATTATTGTATGTTTTCGTTAGATTATGAAATCGAAGATCCTGTGAGTCCCTAGCGCTTGCAGACCCCCCCCCACCCCTCACTATTCTCGGGGGTGAGTGGAGGGGGATAATTCAGGTTGTGCACAACTTAGGTTATGATGAATTTAAGGTATCGTTCCCCAAGGTAGGTTTTAACGTTTAATCGTATGAAACCAACTGTGGGTCGATTGAATCCTTATTTTAGAGAAAATAAGAGGTTTTATGTGGGAAAAAACATCGAAATCACACAGTGTTGAAGAAAATTGTTTAGGTAAGAATTTAGCGTAGTGAATCGAGAACATGAAGAATACCCGAAGGCAACTATTGAATTTAACCTCCTACTCCCATGACGCGGTTTGTGAGAGGCTGAAGTCACTCATTTAGGTAACTACTTAGTTTCCTAGTGGTTCTAGTGTTGCCATAAAGGATTTTTTTGTGATTTTTCAGATAATAAATGGGGCGAAAATTAGAGCACATACCATGGCAGTAAGCGTTCTCGATTCAGTGGGGCAGACGAACCCTGGTCCGAACGGGGTCCATGACCACAGCATCCGAGCTAATGCTAATTCCGCCAGCGTCCTATTGTTCTGTGCAATTTGTGAGCGTTTGTTTCAAACAACCAACGGTTTGATTCCTCACATCGCACAACAAAGTGCGTCCTACGGGATTTCTAGTGGTCTTAAACAATAATTTTTAATTTTATTTATATTCATATCAATTTTTTTCTCATCGATGCTTCTCGTCGTGGGAGTTTTTTCGCGGCAGATGGCTTGGACGGTGAATGATGTAAATTTTTCGATTATCTCTTTATGAAAATCAAAAGTGCACATACCTACGTATGTCTAACTAGATAACCACGGATATAAAGTCAATAGGATGGCGTAAAATATAAATATTAACCACCTGAAATATATTAGTTGACCTTTTTATTACGAAATCCTATAGAAATCAGTGATACGAATGATTCCATTCCTTACGTGAAAACACTCCAAATCAACCCCTGGGGTGTCACAATTTCTCATGCTGTACAAATTCATATATCAGTGTTGATACTAGTGTTTGGTCCATCATTCTCTTCAGGTAGTTGGTACGTATTATACGTTTTATGCGTCTTACATCTAGCAGAATGGAACCATAGGTGTCAGAAAACCCAGCATAATGTTGACACGTTTCATAGTAAAACATATTTGGAAAATTCAAACCTAATTCCTGTTCTATGAGATTTTTTTAAGCAAATTTTAGCTTAATTAAGTTTTTTATTAAAGAAAAATCGTTTATGAGAATGCGTTGGTTGGCACCCTAAAAAATGTTTTTACAAGTGTTGGATTGGTGGATATTATCGAAAAATTATAGTTGCCATGAATGTTTATCTATTCATTAATCAAATCAAAACTTGATGAATTATAGTTGAAAAATTATAGTTGCCATGAATGTTTATCTATTCATTCATCAAGTTTTGATTTGATTTTGCTTCCTCATTACCGAAGGTAGGAAGCTATATATTCGTGAAAAAATGAACAAAAAATTGTTGTCCTCCAAAATTAACATTCCCACTTGCTAAAAAAGGAAAAACTAATCAAACTTCATTCCCACTTGCTTTTCAAGTTTCAGAGCTTTCTAAACAATTTGGTTCCGTGTCTGTCCGCCCATCAGTTTGTCTGTCTGTCTGTCTGTGGTCAATTCCTTGTCCCAGGCAAAACTATATGAAGTTATGGCCCGATTTTGATCAAATTTCGAGGGATTGTCTAGGTTACACCCGTGACGGTCCTCTATTATTTTTCTTATCGTCGTTGGACCACTAGCAGCATGTACGCATGCGCAAACGTGAATTTCCTGAAACCCCAGTTACTCAGTTCGTAGCAAATACTGCACTACTTTAGTCGCCCATTTCTCTCATTTCTATAGTGGTGATTGCTGATCTCTGGTGGATTGAAGAGGAATTATCGTTTGCACGTGAAAGAGGGTTCAATTTGGAAACCCTTGGCGGGCCTAATTCAGTTTTCAATTTTGGGGACTTTCGCCACTGTGGTTCTCAGTGTGCGATATGTCAATGTTACAAAAGTGAGGAAGCTATACTGCCCACCCAACTTGGCGAAGGTTTTTACTCCCCATTCACTTCCCTGATGTTCAGGTTCACTTAGGTGCGCAGGCATACCTATTCATTTCTATTTTTTATTCATTCTTGGTCATGCCTCATCTTAGATACATCGTAAAAAAATGCCCAGTTTCGATGCATAATTTGAATTTTTCGTTCACCTAGAAGAGCTTGGAATATACTTATATATCTATTATATATATAAGTGGTGATTTTAATCAATTTTAACACGCCTAGTTTATATTTTATTTATACTTCAATGTGTTGTGCAATTAGTTTTGTATTTCAATATGCCTATTGTATATCAACTATACCTTCTTTTCATATTCAAAATTCCAATATCCAAGCTTCTCTATGGTTACTTTAAGTAGATATAGTCCAAAAGTTCCAAAATAGGTATGTATATATTGACTTACTATCCTATAGGTAGAACTCCAATTAGGAACCGTTTATGTGGATTTTGCACAGTCATGTTGGTTAGTTTGTTCCTATTTTTAATGTTTGAACTGTGCAGTGCTCATCAGTTTGTTCAATTGTTTGGGTGGTTGTTTGAACACACGAATACGATCTGTTGTTATTAATTAACCGAGTATTATTTGGCATCAGGGAAATTCCAAGAAACGCCTCCTCTTGCGTAAGACTCCCCTCCCATCTAACGTTTTAAAATAGTTCTTCTGATTGCAACGACTCCCCTCACAACTAACGTTTCGAAAATTCAAATATTACCAAGCATGTGCCAATATTGATTTTCTATATTGCGGACCAAGGGTTCAAAATACAGGATGCATGCGGTCCATGCATTTGAAACCAATTCCCAATGTTCTATAACCAACCCTTCTAAGGACGAATACTTGTTTCAAGAGTGTTAGCGGGTACATAAATAATGTCGTCGAGAGGAAAATTCGAGGCTGTTACCACCTCAAAATTAAAGAGTTAATAGCAAATTTGATAAGCTTCCCGGGGGAACTCAAGATTGGGTTGTACATGTTACGAGGAGGTAGTTACTCATATTTATACTATTCATGGGTAAATATGAGCTTAAAGGGTTTTGGTGTGTGTAATTGGACTCACACCGTAGCATGCATGATGATTGTTTATTGGAGCAGTACTATAAACAATAGAGCAAGAGCATTACATTGCTAATAAGACCATCGAATGGTATCTTCAAGTAAACTACATGCAGTATGAGAATGCTCTCATATATCTGAAAGAATCGAATAGTATACACCTCTGTCTCACATACGAGGCTTACAATTGACATCACTCTTTACAAGACGAAGAAAGTAGATTATTCCCCTACTTTCTGTTCAGTGTTCAACATTACAAGTCAACAAGCTCACGATTTCTTATACCGTCACGGGTGGTCGAGCGGTTTTAGGCCCAAGTCGGAAATCGCTCATCACCTGGGGCCCGGGTTCGACTCCCGGATGAGAAAAGAAATTTTTTCAGGGATTTGATGAGGAAAACTGAGTGTTGACTAGTAAAAATATTAATTGAGATGCCGTGAAAGTTAGTTAACGAAATCACTTCCTATACCGTTAATAATAAAGCCGTGTGGCGGTGTGGTGGTACTCTGTAGCTACCAACATCTACGGCTGGCAGTTGGTGATACTCCCGGAGATAATATTATGGCTACGCATTCTGTTTACAAACTACAAGCTTAGAGCTTCCTCAGGTGTCTATAATGAAATGAGTCAACCAGATGGTAGGTAGCCCAAAAGAGACTAGAAAACTTAGTAAGAGAGTTTTCTGTAGTATCTTCAGGTAGCCATGTGGCCTACATTATACATGTAGTCATGGCTGACAGATGGCGATACTCGTGCACCAGAGAATGCTGAAAGGCTACTCATTACGTTAATGAAGATGAAGCCAACCAAGGCTGTAGATAGCCCTGAGGCTTATTACAGTTGAGACTGTCAGTTGGCTTCACGAGAGACTTGTATAGCTTTGCATTCAGCATATTTGAACAAAATTCAACAGGCAGATAGGAAGTGTGAAGTTGGATGTAGCCTCATATTAGGAGGAAGCCAACTAAGCAGCCGGTAGATACATGCCTGGATCTTGACTAAAAGTGATTTCTTTTGAGGTGCTCCCTCTACAAAAAATGCAAAAAATTGCTTTATTATACATTTAAAAAGGTCACGTACCTACTTACATAGGGAAAATAGTTCGAAAACTCAGAATAGTAGGGGAGTAAAATAGGGCTAATTGGATGAAAACGAGGAATTTATGGGAAAGATGCTAACTCACATCAAACAATATTCGACTCAGCTGGTATGGGAGCTCCATTTTCGACTCAGCTGATCTGAGAGCTCCATTTTCGACTCAACTGATCAGAGAGCTCCATTTTCGAGTCAGCTGATCAGAGAGCTCCATTTTCAACTCAGCTGATCTGGGAGCTCCATTTTCGACTCAGCTGAGCTGCGAGCTCAATTTTCGATGCAGAGAGTAGTTAGTACCTCAATAAACGAAACGCTTGCATACGAGTCTGCAACACATTGAGACATTTTCATGTCCATGCTCATCCAATGGGGGCAAATGTACTGGGATTGGCGGATATGTTAGGCGCATATCTCAGCTTTTCGAAGGGCAACAACCGAGTGAGAGGAATGTATTCTAGTTCTAAATCGAGAGGTTTCCAACGAATGGTGAACGGTTTTTGTCCGATTACAAATGACGAAGTACTATTCCCCTAGCAACGACTCGGTTGTACGCGGTAATCGTCAGAAACTCATTTGGGACAATTTTCGTAGTCAATTTTCGTTACGATTTTTGAGTTATGTGCCATATGAAAGACATGAAAATGTCAAAAACTGTAAGGTTTCAGAGTATGTATACAAAATAAGGGGTAAGACCTTTTGCCACTCCTTACTAAGCTTTTCTTTCCCTCCCACCAAACTATGTTTTGAAAACGATATAGCTATCCTGTAGTTACGGGCCATTCCAGTACCTAGCAGTTCTGCATTGGCAACCAAACAAATTTTATCAGTTTACTCGTTGAATAAATTGAAAGAGTATAATTAACCTTCCGTCCATCGTATACCAATCCAGTGTTGAGCATCGTCACAAAAATCACTGCTAAATCTACGTTTCAAAAGACGGGACTCGGGCTTGAGCAGACTTGGCCACTCGGGACTTGGCTAGTGACATTTCATAGTTTAATAAAATAGTTATTAACTCACCGAGTCGTTAGCCCTGATATACGAACTGCGAAGGCGAAGTAACTATGAAGAAGACACACAACAGCTTTCACTGAAAACACTTTTTATATTTAAATAAAAAGAATGAGAGAAAAACTGAATGTGCCAATGTGCTTGAAGCGTAGGAACTAGGAAGAAGAAGTGAATTCTAACCAGGAAATTACATCGGGCCAAAAAGGCCAACATATGATACAAATCACAGTAATACAGATGATGGACTGAAGAGGCCAAGCGGTCGGTAGGTACTTGTTATCAAGTGAAGCCAATACAGTTCATTATTCATAAATTTGATCTTATGAATGATCTTAGCTGATTTATATGTCTTGACCTTAGCCAGTTGTGGCACAAATCTTACTATGAAGATCCTATATTTCTCAATCACATCTCCAGTTTCCGACTATCGGTGCCCATCCTGGGTACCTCTACCGCCTCCTCCAGTTTCCCTAAAAACGCTCGTAAGTTAAACCGAAGGATGAGTTGACCGACGTTTAGCTACGGCCTTTCACAAGTTTCCAGGTGGGTGTCGGAGCGAACGGGGCGCTGTCCCGTCGGCGCCTGCAACACCTAAACTACACTTTATTACGAGCCGTCCCCCTTCAGTCTCTCTGTACTCCTCAATGCGCCAGCCACCTCAACTTCACTAACTTCAACGTAAACTTCAACTAACTTCACCTAAATGTTCACTAAACCAACGTGCCAAGGCACTTACAAGACCACACTCAGGGTTCTCGTCTTTCTATCCATTTTTCTGAGTTGAAAGAAACGACCCTTCAACTGATTACTTACCTCTCAAGCTACTTTTCTCACAAAGCTTACCAACACTTCAACTTCGTGAAAGTTGGCGTCCGTTTACCATTTTGTAAAGAAGTCAATAATATTATTCAGAAACTAGTAAAGAGTACTGAGTGAATATCTTTTTTGAATGAATGAATATATAAGTTCGGAACGGGTTTACGTAATGAACTGGTCGTTACTACTGTTGGTACTTTTACATGACTTGAATGGTTCTTTATACAAGATAACTTCAATGGGTCTTCATTCATGGTAACTTAAATGGTGAATCTCCACACAAATAGAGACACACAGCCAGCAATGTAGCTTTGGCTATCAAGTCAAGTGATGGTTGTTAACAAAGTACTTGACGCTCTCCCCAATTAGACACACAGGGGCCCAATTTCAGACAAGTCAGTTTTTCCTTAGCAAATATTTCGAAAACCACCATGTTCCAAGCTAAAACTTCTATTCTCCTTCCATGAATCGAAATTCCTCAATGACGGTTTCCTTTTGAATAAATGTGCAAATGTACATGTGAAGTTGTGTATAAGTATAGTTTGTATCCAATATTTAACAACTTCTCAACTCGAATCGGACGTCATGTAGTACCCAACAAAGTAGTCCAACAAAGATAGCGTTGTGTTACCTGCAAGTTTCTAGATTCTAGAAAGATTCCTTCGGGTCGCCTTTGAGCCCTAGAACGAAACATCAAATCATCAAATAATTGGTAATGCTATCATTGGTTTCCTATAATTTGGATTTCAGTTTTCATGAAATTTTCATGACTTCCTTAGCTACGAATAGATAGATTGTTTGATTTACTTGGAAACAAATATTAACAGTTATGAAAAAAAATTGGCGCTCCTAGTCTCGGCAGGGGGCCAGCCCCCTGCACCCCGGTTAGTTCTACTTCAGACCTACTGGCTGGAATGTAAAAAAATGGAACATGCTTCTTCTAGTGTACTTCATATTTATGTTGTGAATGTACCTATTAATAGCGCTTATGATGACTCACTTCTTCTTATCTCATATTATAATCACCGCGTCATAACAAAGTATCGCATACCGAAATTTCGTTACTCGATACCGTTCCCGAAAAACGTAACACTTTTTGCCCGTTCTTATCTTATAATAATCACCTCGTCACGCTGATACATTGTGACATGAATATGTCTTTTTGCATTGAGTAGGTGGTCCAAACGTCCATTTCACAATATACACAAGAACTTCACGATCGTGTTGATATTTCCCTAAACTTAAAAACAACAACAAGATCAAGAATACACTATTAATACCTCTCAACCAACTTTGATTATCGGATGTTGGGTAACGCTTTTGACGGGACAAAATTTTAGATTGACCCCAGCGAAAAGACAATTCATGTCCAAAACAGACGGTAGACGTATGGTTCTACAGTCAGATCATTTACTGATGATTATTTTTACGCCATTCAACTCCGAAGCGTAACAACGAACATTTCATCTTAACATCAAATACAAACAAACACAATCACCTGGTTTCCCAAACACTCGAAGATGCGATATTTTCTCCGAAACGCTATTTTATGTCGCGGGAAAAAAATCAAACCGTCCTGTTAATCATTATTAAATGATAAAAACGTACCTGGATGTTTGAAGCTTCATTGCAGTTTGGAGTATTTGCAGTTGCTTCAATGTTCTTCTGAAGAGGTATAATGAAGGGTACCGAATGGGTGAGTGCGACGAGCGGATCGATGCTAGTTATTCTGCGAAACTCTTTATTCACAACATAACTGCACTTTCCATATTTTACTATTCATTATTTGTAGTTTTATTTGTCTAGTATAGGGGCGGTAATTGTTAGGTAGGTATTTTATGGCACAGGAAATCCAACTTTGGTAGCCTACAATTAAATCAGCCACAATTTATTTGTTTACTTGATTCCATCAGCTTTGAATCGGTGGAGGATTAAAAAGTTCCATTCGTGCAGCAAGAGTTGGTGAGCGAATTTTCAAAGAATAATTTTAACCGGTTTGATGGGTGATTCTTATAGGAAATTTCACGCTGGTTAAGAATATACCATATTATTTGTCTATGTTTAAGATGGTAATTCACACTAAAAAAAAAGCTCAAAAAACGCTTTTTTTAGAGATGCTTGACTCTAAATTTTCAACATTTTACTGCTTGGAGTACTCCAAAAATTCTGGCCAACGAACTCATCCTTTCTTTTGATATTATTCACATTTAAAAAGTTTTTGGAGTTTTTATCTCGATCCCTCGGGCAGATATCGTCTGGAGTGACAGGCATTTATATATGCTCATAAAAAATGTTAAAATTCAGGAATCGATTTAGAATGGTCTGAAACGATTTTTCCATGCAGAAAATTTTCAAAAATTGTCATTACTAAAATTTTGAATCCCATTGCAGTAGCTTCATTTTCTTCGAAAATTCGCTAAAAAATGAACATAAAATCATTGTATACTGTTAATTATTGAATGACGTACTTGTTATGTACCTATCTAGTAGTTATCTATTCTAAAATGTTCAAAAGGGATCGTTATGAATAGGTTTTTGAGATCCTGGACCCTGATCTTGCTCGGGGTCGAAGGAGGGGGTCAGAGATATCAGCGATCAAGGACAAATAATATTCAAATGTGGACAGCATTATGCCGTTGAATAATTCATGGGTTGAATTGATATCATTATAAGGAGACAATGTAACCCCGATCGAAGGTATTACTACACCGCACTGGCTCGAGGGAGTTATCTTTATTGTTCCATCCTTCTTTTAAAAGGTGTGTAATTAGGGATTGGAAATGTCTCTGTCAAATCTCTCAAACCCCTAACTACCCTTAATCACGTTGCCGTTAGCACAGTTAATTTGGCAATCACTCTCTGTTTGGAGAAGCCCCATTATCCAATCGGAACGGTGGGCGAGGTAACTTCTTGGCACACGACTGTTCAGGATGTGAACATTTCGAATTCAAAATTAAGTTGAAAAGGTGAAGTTTAGGTGAGTCGCTATGGTCAGGGTGGTGCTTTTGTCCTGAAAAATAATTGTTTAATCCTTTATCCATATAGGTACGCTCCGAACACATTTACATTATGTGGGATCATTGTAAATTGTGTAATAGGTAGTAAGTATTTTGTTGAGTTATTTTTTAGGCCCTTGCATCAGTTAGATCTTACATTCAATTAATAGAGAAGCTGTCTGACAGGACGAACGGTATGATTAGTTGGCGCTTCAGGTATACATTAATTCGTGAAGTAATTCATTCCATACTCCTGGACTGGCACCATGTTCCTTTTGCTGACCATAGGAAGCAGCCTGGTACACATGCAGGAAAATTTGCGAAAATGTTGTTTTATTATTTGCATTGATACCTAAAATCTTGGACCAGTAGTGAAAAGTAGTGAAAAAAACAACATTTTTTTACTCTCCCACGAACGCTCTAAGCCTATACCTACTATACTCATTACGTTCGCTTCCCAGAGGAGTTTACCCATGAGAGTTCTAGGTTAACCCAAAATGACAAAATTATTTGGCCACAACGTGAGAGGCTATTTTTTCAGATTTTTCTGATCTTGTACGTCAAATCCTTACATATTTCGAATTCTTACAAACTGAATAATTAGAAAGACTGAAACGCTCGCATACGAGTCTGCAACACTTTGGGACATTTTATGTCTTTAGTTCCCACCACTCAGCTGATCCAGACCCTGGGTACCGTCAAGTAAATGTCCTAAAGAGGCTACATACGAAATTACAGCTTCCTAGAGTGTTAAGTATAGAAACACCCAATGAAAATCATCGTAAAATGTAGGTATAACGCTTTTCGAGGACACTTTTTCGTTATAATTTTTCGTGACAGTTTTTTATTTCAATGTGCCAAAGCAAAGACATAAAATGTCAAAAACCCATCTGTGAAACACTAACGATGCATAAACTAAAATCGAGACACCGATTCATAACCACAAATTGCAGCTTTCCAAGCGTCCCCAAGGTGTCAAGCCACGAAGCATCCTACCAATAGGTTTCTTCACACATAGACGCGAATTACATTCAAGAGCGGAAGTTGTTCAAAATAAATGATATAAAATAGGGATATTCGATCCCAAAACACCAGTATTCCCTAGAATTCGTGAGAGTACTCTAGTTCAGGACTCACATAGGCCTCAAGCCTCTCACCATGTTACAAATTAGTAACATATTTATCGAAATTCTAGTTTACCATTGAAGTCGATACGGGTGAGTTTCTTTCAGCGAATTTTCGAAGAAAATGAAGCTATTGCAATGGCTTCCAAATTTTCGTAATGGAAATTTTTGACAATTTTCTTCATGGAAATCCGTTTCAGACCATTCTAAAACGATTCCGGAAAATTGACACTTTTTCATAATTATGTACCTTTTTTGTACCTTTTTCATATGTATTTTTCATATGTAGTATATATTTATATGTTTATATTATGTGTCATTCCAGACGATATCAGCCCGACGGATCGAGATAAAAAATCCAAAAAAATTTTAAAAGTCAGTAATATCAAAAGTAAGGTCAAATTCGTTGGACAGCATTTTTGGAGTACTCCAAAGGGTCAAATTTTGAAAATTTAGAGTCAAAAACCGCTAAAAAACGTGTTTTTTGAGGTTTTTGATGTGAAATACCATAATAAACATAGGAACATAAATATGGTAGGTATATTCGGAATCAGCGTGAAATTTCCTATAAGAATCACCCACAAAATCGGTTAAAATTATTCTTTGAAAATTCGCTCACCAACTCATGCTGCATGAATGGAACTTTTTAATCTTGAACTGCTTGTTATCTGGATTTCGTACTAATCTGCTGTATGAGACGACTACAAGAATGTCCTCACGTTGTGCAGGGGTGCCATGACGCTTATACTTGCCTATCAGAGAGTCCATCTCCGGCCGCAAGGTCGCCTGGCGCTGCAATTTCAACCGAGAAGGAGTAGGTGTCACACGAACTGATGCAACAATAGATTTATAACTACTTATTAAGTCAGGGGCAGTAAAACCCGAGCCCCCGCGTAATTGCTCAATTGATGGTCTCAAGACCTGTCGCGTCCTCACTGACCTGCGAGGAGAAAAATTTCCGCTACGTCATTACTCCCCTCATTACAGCATAACCCAGTTGTTATTGCGAATGATTGATTGAATGAAAAATGTCAAATGCGATATTTTATCATCTATTTCAAACTCTAATTACCGGAAATGAGCGATTTCCGTGATACCTAATTACTGCTGACATTTTAACTGTCTTTCTCTTTGTAACAATGGCGAACTTGCTCGATTATTTCTTATTGTGTAATTTGAAAGATCTTAAAGAGGGCTTTCCAAAAAGGTGATGTATGAGGGGTATCCGACGATTGAAAGTTACCTAAAATATGTCTTGTGATTTGAACCTAACTGACGTCACAGACCCCCACCCTGCCTGGGCGGGCCCCCTTTAGCGGAACCTAAATGACGTCACGCGCTCCCTTTCAACTCATTTCCTGGCCAAACCAGCCGTATTTTCAAGCTGAAAATTGGCACAAGGGGGTTTTGAAGGGTGATGAATCAGATTTTGAGGTTCAAAATGCAAAATTTCTGCCCATGCAAGTTCCCCATTGATAGGTTTGTCAAAAAGTTGCGTCTTGCCGAACATAAGTATGACGGGAGTTGCATTTTTTCGTTTTTTTTTGCGTGTTTGTACGTACAGGCCGAAATTTTGGGGCTTTTTGACTTTGGAATGTTGAGTGTTCACTTGTGATACTGAGTTCTATTGTCAAGACAGCGTGAATATGGACACTGTTGGCACCAAAAACTAGGAGTATAAAATCCCACAAACGCCAACCAGCCTTCATCACTCAGAATCGTATTGCAATTCATGATGCTGTTTACGCAATTCCTCCCTTTAAAATTCTCGAATCCTCTTAGGGAACGAACAGCCCTCAGTACTTCAAGTGATCTGACACCTTCCTCATAATTGGGACGTGGAAAATCGTCTAAAACGATACGACCTAGGTTTACCCCTTCATACTGTTACTGGCAGCAATGCAGAGTTTTGGTGCGACAACTAGACCTCGAGTGGGACATGGGACTGGACCTTGATTGGGACTAGAATTTCGATTGGTACTTACCTAATTAATCTTATGGACGAGGAAGATGAAAATGATGGTTTTACGTTTCAAGATACAACTTAGGGGAGAGTGGGGCAGAACGGGGTGCCATAACTATTTTTGCCCACTGAACAGATAGATCACATAAAATCAAGCAGTGAACACACTACAAGGATTCTTTTGGATGTTGTCTAGTTGTTTATGATACCCATTGAGTGAGAGTTGCTATTCTTAGGACAGGAAAATGTTAGTAAAAAATGTCAAAACTCATATTTTTCAAAGTGGTGGGGTAGAACGGGGTGCCAGTAAGAAAAATTGAAATATCGCCGAAAAAATGCATGCATCTTGAGTCCCGTCGTTGTCATCACTTCTGAACTGCTCTGGATCCACTCTGTCCTCATTAGAAGACAATGATGACGATTTTGTTTCTGTCCATTCTCCATTGCTTTAGCAGTAGATTTAGCTTC
>JAEMON010000007.1:9464901-9475947 GCA_030264115.1 Lygus lineolaris
GACTTCTCACGTTGCATCGACTGGTCAGCTCAAAATTGCTTCTAAAAAAGACTTTAAAAAAAATCGAGAAATACTCGAAAAACGTAACACCCCCTCAATAACCTCAATACCTCAATTACGGACAACACACCGTAACAACCAAAATTTCCTATTTTCTTTAATTAATAGGTACCTACTATTTTTCAGTATTGACGACAACCGGAAGGCAAGATGTGACTGAATAATCAAATCAATCAATCAAATACTTTATTTGTCAGAAACACATAGTGCATGGACAATAAATTGTCAATAGAAATACTTAAATGCAAGAGTAAAAGTACCTAAAAGTAAAAGTCAAGTTTCTATTTCTAGTAGCAATTTTTCTGATGGCTCACGGCACCCATAGAGGCTCAGCGGCCCCGTAGCCCAGCCGGGGAGGACCCGGCCGCCCCGGACCCACCCACCATGACGGCCCCCTGGCTGCTTACCCATTTCTGGGTAAACAGCCTTAAGTGACAGACAATAGTCTTATCCAAGGAAAGGCGTCAGGCGAGCCGCCCCCGGGCCGGCCGGGTCCCCCCAGCTAGGAAAGCGACCACTATGCAATCAGTCGCATAATCTTAATAAATAAAATAAAAACGACGGAGCAAGTTGGAGGATCCACTTAAGGTAATATGAGTCCAAAACTGGAATGAACTAACAACAAAACAAGTGCAACAATAATAAAATAAATCTGTAGACTATAAAAAGCATTAGGTACTAATTATTATCGTTTATCTAAAATCATTATTATTATTATTATTATTATTTCCTAGCTTATATCACAGCATATTATTATTCAATTCGGCAACCTCTCCGCATACCTACTTAATACTAAAAATTTCAGAATCAGCACGAATACTTTCATAAATTTTCTTCGGCCGATTACTGATAATACAACATTAAAACTTGACTCTTACTTAATTAAAACTTAACTAATACACAATTATTATTACTGTTGATTTAAATATCAGCACCATTCATGTCTGTTATAAAATCCTGGGAACTGTACGGTGCTGAACGCAGTAAATATGCCGACACTCGGCTCTTGAAAGCTTTGGTGGTTAAGTCTCTTATATTTTCGGGGACTGCATTGAAGAATTTAATGCCCCAATACTTCACACTATTTCGAGATACTTTCGATGTTACGATGTTGAGGAACGACGAAATCATTTGCAGAGCGAGTGGCATAGTGGTGTGAAGGGGTAACAAAGAGGTTCCGAAGCGAGTGGAGTTGGCATAGGTATACCAAACATTCTAAAATATAAATAGCTGGGATTGTAAGAAGGTTCCATTCAATAAACAAAGGTTTGCAGCTTTCTTGAGAACTGATCCCAGCAATGGCGCTCAGTGAATAACGGGAAACAAGGGGACATGTGATCAAAAACTGAATTCAGTTTTTTCCTCCTCCTGAAAAAATTGAAATTTGGTTCACAGACCGTGTTGCTTCTTAAGCGACGATATAAAAATCACCTACCAAATCGGTTAAAATTATTTTTTGAAAATTCGCTCATCCATTCATGCTGTATAAATGGAAATTTTTTTCTTAAAAATACCATGCATGAAATATTTGAAATGGATAAAATATTTTCTGAAATTAGTACCTAACAATTAAGGGGTTTTTTAAAGGGGGTTCTCCAACACCTCAAAAATGAAAAAAATAAATAAAAAGTTTATACTTTCCCAATAAATTCTTGCCTTCCCGGGAATATTCACTGGCTAAATATCTGGTCCTTGAAGTGTTTCGCTTCTAGTGCGGAAAACAGAAAATTGAGGGGATCATCGCGAAATTCGCCTTTGTTTATGAAATTACACACCTCCAAAGACCGTTCATTATCGTATCTTCAACTCTTTTTAACAAGGATTTCGCGGGCCCGCGCTGTTCATTAGTCATAATAATACAAAACGAACCTGAATGCGGATGCGCGTCCGGTTATGCGCATGATTGTGTCTCGAGTGGATAAGTGGCACCTTCTTCGCCCGAAAAGCTACCGTTTGGTGGTCAACGAAGTTCATTCTTATGCAGAAATTTGTCAGAAACGGACCGGCGGAGACGGACGTTGTAGGAAAAAATCGCGGATTCCCAACAATTTTGGGGTATATTTCCGTTTGTTGTTGATGTTGTTGAGTTGTTACACCTGTGTGACTGACACAGTGCAAGTATAGTAGATTCTACAGGTAATTTTCAACAAAAAGTGTCCCACGGAGCATTTTTTCAATTTTAACGTTTTGCTTTTTCTTTTGACCTTTCATCACTAAAACAGCCATATTTACCTTAATTTACAGTGTAAAATTAGAAATAAATATACAATTAGGAAGAGCGTTAAATTGGCCATTCCGACGATGGAAAACCAACGTTTTTTCAGCAGACGAAATAGGTGAGAAATGAACTTGAAGATGAAAATTTGTCAGATCTTGAAAATCACAACTTTTTTCAATCTGTCATGTACCTAGCATGTATTGCTTCCGAGTCTACAAAGGTAGCGGAAGCATTGTTTTCACTTTCGAAAGGTGAAAAATTTTTTGCCTCCAAAATCAAAATTTCAACTCGCGTTTTACGTTTTAGACCTCCCTGAACAATTTTGGTTTCATGTCTGTCTGTCGGTCTGTCCGGGAATCCTTGCAACACGCATAACTTCCACAATTTCCATCCGATTTTGATGAAATTTTAAAGGATTACGCGGGTTAGGCCCTAGATGGTCCCCTATGAAATTCATTACCAGCCGACCAACGGTAGCCTCTGCGCATGTGTATAACGTTAAATCCTCAAAACATAAATTTCTCGCGACCTAATGGTCCGATTTCGCTCAAATTTGGAGGAAAGTTGAGGATCGAAGGTTCGACGATACCCTACTAGTTTCAGCAAAATACGATCAGCGGTATCTACTGCGCATGCGTAAAACTTGAAATCCTTGCAACACGCATAACTTCCACACTTTCCCTCAGATTTGGATGCAATTTTCAAGGATTACGCGGGTTAGGTCCCCTATGAAATCCATAGCCTCTGCGCATGCGTGAACATGAAATCCTTGAAACATCAATTTCTAGCGATCCGATGGTCCGATTTCGCTCAAATTTGGAGACAGTTGAGAATCCGAGATTCGATTATGCCCTATGAGTTTCATCAAGATCCGATCAGTGGTACCCACTGCGCATGCGCAAACGTGAAGCTCTCATAACTTCGACAATTTTCATCAGATTTCGATGGAATTTTCAGGGATTGTGCAGGTAGTAATCCCTTTGATGATTTTTTTCAAATATGTATGTTTAAATATAAAATCATGTTATGGATACGAGGAAGCTATGTGCCAAACCCAACTTGGTAGACTTTTTTTTACCTGTTAGCCTCAAAGTTGCGACAAAATTTCAGCTTTTCAACGGTGTAGTATTTTATAATGGAGAAAATTGTGTTTGAACATGAAAAAACGTAGGTTTTTCAAGAAAATTAAGCGTTTAAGGGTGTTGACGACCTGACCATGCACGGAGGAGAGTATCGTTTTCCAGGTAATTTTTTACACTGAATCGAATGGTAACACTCTCGATTTTTTGACTGATGAAAAATCGATTTTTCGGATAACTAAAATAGTGAATTTTTTGACATAGCCTACTTACCAGCACATCCAACTCATAGTTTAGTATTCTTTGTGTGTTGATTGAATTGTCCCAAATAGTTATTGCTCAAATTGTTGTACCATACGATTTTTTGTGTATTCACTGCATGAGAATACACTCAACTAGTTACAAGTTATTGCAAATATTGGTTGAAGAAATAAAGTCCATGGAAAACATAAAAATACGTATAAAGGTAGTTTTAACTCCAGTGTTGCCTTTACACGTGTAACTTCTTGAAGGGCACAATCCAGAGATCCTGAATGGAGATGGATGTGCCCATATAAAAACCCATAACATGCTCATTCATTAGAGGTGTGTATTTTGGTTCACTTTCTCCAAAAGTTCACTTTTATTATCTTTAGGAGCTTACTCAGAATTTCGAAAAGACGATGCTTAGGAACTATGATTTCTGCGAGCTTAATTCAAAATGTTGAGAAGAATAAAAAATACCAGGTAGAATAAAAAACAACTATTTACAAGATATAATTATAAACAACAACCGAGTAGTAGATTAGAAACCCGTAATTAAAGAGGGTGAGGGGTAGGGGAGATATCGAGCTGAGATAAGCAGCCAATCTTTTGACACTTCCTCCCTTGTGAGCCTCGTAAACTACCTGTGTATTTACTACGTGTGCGTGACCACGTGTGAGGTTATCTGAAGAAGTCGAAGAAGAAGTTCTGCACTTATCCTTCTTCGTCTTGGCCTTTGGTGTTTCGTTGCTGGGGCCACCACCTCGGCCGAGGGGTTGATAAGATTTTGAACATGCTAACGCCTCTCGGGACGTCCCTATCAATTTATCACTCGCCTGAATATGTAGCGTAAATTGTCTGGTGGGGAAGTGATAGCGGAATAAAGACTCGGGCTTGTTTTAGAAGTATGAAAGATAAGGAGCTGCGAGACCCTGCACGCCCACTTCGTATACCTTCTTCGTGCTATTAATTTGAATTTCGTTAACGTTTCCTTGGAAAAGAAAATCTGATAATCTACACTTTTCGCATTTTTTTTCCATCCTTTTTTTTCGATTGCGATTTCATCGAGATTTTTTCTTTGATATTGCTTCTTGGTTTGGAATCCACTCTTATCAGAAAAACATTGTTCCCAATCCCCTGTAATGTAGATAACTTTGAGAAGATAGTTTGGAAAGAAATGTCCATTGTCTACAGCTAGTAGAGTATCTTGGTAAAAATTCTTTGATTACGATCACTGTGTAAAAAAAAAACACTATAAGAGAGAAGTAGAAGAAGAAAAATCTGCATTAGAAATTTCGCAAATTTTGCAAAATTTTGCAAATCTGCATTAGAAATTGTAGTGCATGGGTGTTGACTATGACCGTCAGTCTGAGTACCACCATTAGAACTTGTTGCACTAAACATTTCCCCAATTGAAATGCTGGACTAATTCTGCAGGTCCTGCTGCAAGCCCTTTGACAATTTATCTAACAAAATGGTAGCCAGTTTGCACTATTGTTTACACGTAACTTACTGGAGAATCCGTCGTAATTATCAACACCTCGAGTAAAGCGAGCGCTTTCGATGTAAGGACATCATCATCAGGCCGTCGAGAGAGTAGTGAAGTCAGTCTGTCAGTGTAGGTACCTATTTATATGGTCTGTGTGAAGGGGAAGGTAAAGGTGTGTAGAAAGGATTAGAAAAGGAGTGGATACGTGGTGGATACGTAATCCAAAGTGAAAGGGATTAATGTTGATTTTCTGCCCTTCGGATTTAAGAATACCAGTTTGCACCATTTAAAACATTCAGGAGGCAGTCCCGAGAGATCCGAGGTGTCCCAAATTTCACTCGAAATTCCTCAAGAACGGGACAGATTGCCAAGAAATCTTCGACATCTTCGGGTACTCCCATATTGCACAGTGAGCAGATCTCGTTGTGTCCGTCCTCATGTGGCCGATTGTTGAGCTTCAGTAAGTCACCTCGAACTATGCGAACCCAACGCAAGACGAACATTGATACCTTCCTGCTCCTTCTCTGTCGAATCTATGCAACGAACATCCATATATAGAAATCTGTAGTATACGACTGGTTGAAGCAAACGCTCTTGCTTTCGTCATTTCCATACATGACTCCTTCACCTTCTCTTGCACTTCTTCCAACTGAGTCCCCAACTCAATCTGGACCCAAAAGAGCTCACTCGGCGTGCACCCGTGCTGCTCGCAAATTCTCCTCAGTCCTTTGTGGAAAAAACGTTCCTATTGTGGACGTCCTAAAGAAAAAACACAGGAAATAGGAGTACAGGAAACTGTCACTCGTATATCTGGTCCATTACAAAATTGGACGAATGCTGAGAAGATTGGCTCCATCCAAGCTGATTCTCTGATAGTGTCCCATGAGTCACACAACGATGAGCTCCTGATGTGGCTGCTTGGCTCAAGGGATGGGCTGTGAAAATGGAGGTGTACGTGCCGGAAGCATTCAATGTGTCATTTATCTATCGACTAAGTACATGCCTCGACGCTGGATCATTGGGTTTAGACACAGTTAGGAACATCTATATCATACTATTCTGCCGTGAAAAGGAGAAACCTCTCAAGTCCAATTTTGGCGAATTTGGGATTTTCACATATCCCCTCTATTTTCGACCTGCTCTTTCTGATGGTGGAGTCAGAATTTCAAATTTCGGATCAGAAGTGGGGGTAATTTGGATCGTCAAAATGCAAAAATCGGTCATTTTTGAGGAGAAAGGACTCATCTACGTAATCTTCAGGTAAAACGACTCAACTTTCGTTCTAAAACCACTCAACCTTATGTTTATTAAATAAACGACCGCAAAACTTGTGAACGTTGTTGAGGCGAAACGACTCAAGTCGCCAAAAATAGCCGTGAGTCGTTTCTCCTCCAAATGTTTAACGAAATTTGGCTTCAGATTTTGCGTGAGTCGTGTGATCGACATTTCGGAAACGACTCTCAGCGAGCTGAGTCGTTTCACCTTAACAAACACCCACAAAAATTATGTGTAACTGAAAATTATACGTGAAAAAAGACCTAACTTCCATTAATCGATTGAAACCATCGATTTTTTTTCGATTTCTTTGGATTGCTGTGAGCATTGGATCTCTATCGATGTCCTAGAAAAAGAATCAGGTCGATAGGAGGTATAGGAGGGGAACGACATGGGGGTTTATATGAAAAACTTTGAAGCTAATTCCTGAAAAACTTGATTTTTGGACTTGAGAGGTTTCTCCTTAACACGGCAGTATTGTTGTAAGAACCAAAAATATAAAAATGCAATATAAATATACAAGATTACCTACTAAATTACTTATCCAATTTTGTATGATTATGGATAATAGGATGGTGAGTTAAGTATCGATTACCTTCTTTTCCACTAAACACCATATTCTGTTAGGAAAAATGACATTAACTGCCAGGTAATTTCAAAAAGATTATAACGCCGGCATTTAAATTTAGCTGTGAAGCTGTGACAATCCTCAACCTGATATTACAGTATTAGAAGAAACGCGGCGGTAATAACTCGAGAAAATCAAGTGAGGTCTGGAACGCAATTATGTAGTTGCCATTTTATTTGAAACGTTCGCGCCATCTCCAAGAGGTGCCAACTGCACAAATGGCAAATGCTCTCGGCGAAATAACTATAATCCCATCGCAGTGACGATGAAATATAACGCGAGACGGCGAGTAAGGGCAGGAGAGAGGGTATGAAAGGTGAGGATAGGTGATTCTATTCCGCTTTTACGAGCTCGGAGAGTTTGCAGTCCTTGGCGTATCAGCCATCTGTCTAGAATAGCGCATCAAGGAGTTGGACCTTTATTTGCGCCAGAGAGCCAATTTAGTTCATCTCATGAAGTTAGTGGACGAATTGCTGGTGTTAAGAAGAGCGTTGCTAGCATCTTCGTGTTCCTCAATAAATGAGGAATCCATCAAGATAACAGTTACTGTCTTACGTACTGTTGATGTAACCAAATGCTGTAGAAAAATGTCTACCTACATCTTGAGACGTTTCCACTTTCAGAAATCATCAGTATACAAATCTGTTAGATAGGATTAAGGTCAAACATATAAAGAGAAGAAGATATATTATGTGATTGTATTCCGTTTTAATAGCCTGGGTTTGCAGTCCTTGGCGTATCAGATATCTGTGTAGAATAGTGCATCAAGGAGTTGGAACTTCATTTTGCGTCAGAGAGCCAATTTAGTTCATCTCATGAAGTTAGTGGACGAATTGCTGGTGTTAAGAAGAGTTATGGTTCTTCCCTTAGTAGACAGAACTAGCCTCTCCGTGTTCGTCAATAAATGAGGAATCCATCAAGATAACAGTTACTGTCTTATGTACTGTTGCTGTCACCATTTGTCTACCTACACCTTGAGACGTTCCCACTTTCAGAAACAATCAGTATACAAATCTGATAGATATTTGTGGTTCATTGATGGGTACACTAGAGTTATGTATATCTACCATGGATATACGTGATGGATAGATGTGGAAATACCCATATAAACAAGAAGACAAGACTGTACTGATATGAACAAGGAGACTGAAGACAAGACTGGAGAACAAGAATTACAGAATCAATGTGACCACACGACCAAGGATTAAGGTCAAACATATAAAGAGAAGAAGATATATTATGTGATTGTATCCCGTTTTAATAGCCTGGGTTTGCAGTCCTTAGCGTATCAGCCATCTGTCTAGAATAGTGCATCAATGAGTTGGACCTTCATTTGCGCCAGAGAGCCAATTTAGCTCATCTCATGGAGTTAGTGGACGAATTGCTGGTGTTAAGAAGAGTTGTGGTTCTTCCCTCAGTAGACAGAACTAGCCTCTTCGTATTCCTGAATAAATGCGGAATCCATCAAAATAACTCTGCCGTGCAAAGGAGAAAACCAGTTTCTCCAGCTGAGCAGGTTTTGGAAAATTCATGTTTTGCGTTTTGTACCATACAAATCTCAATTTGGGTCGAAAATATCTGTCTAGAATAGTGCATCAAGGAATTGGAACTTCATTCTGAGTCAGAGAGCCAATTCAGTTGTTTTCATTGGGTTAGTGGACGAATTGCTGAGGTCTGTTCCAAGCGCGGTATGTCCTTGTTTGGTCGTACAAGTATATTTTATCTGGATAAAGCCGCACTGCTCACATTCAATTCCTTTTCTCACCGTCATCAATGTGTGCAGGAGGTTCTGCCAAAACACCGGTAGGCTGCCAAAATATACGACCTAACAAGGACTCGAAGCTGCTTGGAACAAACCTCTGGTGTTAAAAGAATAGAATTCTTCCCATAGTTGTCTGAAGCCAGCCATTCTTTTTCATGTCCCTTATGGAGAGTCCACGAAAAAATACTGTTCTGCCCTGTTTAGATGGCAGGGCAAAGACTCCCCACCGCCGCACAGGTCGCTGAATACAGGTCGCTATCAGCTTTTTCAGACTCAAATCCTTTACTTATGCCAAGTGCCTGGAGTGAAGAAATTATTGACTGTGAACGCTCAAGCAAAAGTCGCACTAGTTTTAAAAAGATGCTAGCAGGCTGATGTACCATTATTATTTGTCTCTTCTGAGAAATTTTTCCACTTCTTCAATTTGACATACGAGTTTTGTGCCTATATATCTCTGAGTTTTGATAAATCTACTGTTTTCATAGGTATAGATATCTACCTTGTAATTTGATAAATGTAGGTATACCTATGTGGTGTGTCTAGAACAATGTCAGCTATCAGAAAGCGATTCTTCAGTGATTCAAAGGAATGTTATCAATCATGAAATGACCTATAATAAGTATTCATGGTAGGAGGAGTAAATACACTAAGAAGCGTTTGCATTACAATGTCAGAAGGCGATTTGCATCTAGGTGGAGCGTGTGGGCTTCTGTCTTCGTATTCATGTGATGCCTGATGGCTTTTCCAGCTCCACTGTTCAAAACACGACCATTTCGATTGCTCAAAACTCATACGAATGAATCAATCATAGATTATAAATGAAATTTTTTCGATTATCATTACTTAGCACAATAAAATCAAATGGCTGCTTCCTCATGGTTCAGCTCTTCTACAAACACGTTCTCCACAATTTATACAATTTATACATTGCGATGACTAATCCAATGATTTCAGTCGGTCTTTCAGACCTGTTTACCACACCTACTCGCTAATTGACAGTCACGACATGAACGTCGTACAGACAGACACTCAATAAATTATTATCGGTATTCCATTTCCATGTACGATTCAACTATCTACTCTAGTAAAATATTGAGTAATGCTATCGTTCATCAAACAGGTTTTCGTGGATTGTATGAAATCGTTGATAAGTTATAATATTATATTTATCAAACAATAAACTCTAAACTAGTATGTGTATTGCCTTATTCGTAGTAACAATAAGGTAAAGATGATTAGATCTCCAGTAGAAGGCAGAGTAGTTCAGCATAACTGACCATTTAGTGCGTAAGAGCATCCAATTTCATGGGAAGTACCGTAAAGTCCGTATTTTCAGCAGAAAGGAAGGTTCTACCTGTAGGAATACCAATACGTACCATCGCAAATCGCAATAGTGAAAGGGGTAATCTGGTGATTGGATGATCTAGGAAAAAATGGTAGCAAAACTGTATTGATGTACAAAGATGCATGTTCTTCAATGCAATCATACAATACAATTGCAAAGAGGAACTAGGAACCGTAAGTATAATAATGTGCCTATCTAATAATAAACAACTGTAATAATGTTTGCAATTGCGAATGATTAGGTAAAATTAAGAAATTTGAAATGTGGGTTGCTCATTAGTTATTACAAAGCAATATCATCACACTAGAGAATGGGACAACAATTACAATTAAAAAACAAATTAAACGCTTGCATACGAGTCTGCAATACATAGGGACATTTTATGTCTTTAGTTCCCAAATGTCTTGAAGAGGCTATACATACGAAATTACAGCTTCCTATAAATAGTATAAAGCATAGAAATTAGCTCTAAGAGCGACTCAGCTGATCCGGACCCTGAGAAATGTCAAGTAAATGTCCCAAACAGGCTACGTACGAAATTACAGCTTCCTAGAGTTTAAAGCATAGAAATTAGCTCTAAGAGCCACTCAGCTGATCCGGACCCTGAGAAATGTCAAGTAAATGTCCTAAAGAGGCTACTACGGAATTACAGCTTCCTAGAGTGTAAAGCATGGACGTTACCTATTAAAATCACATTAAAATGTAGGTAACGCTTTTCGAAGACACTTTTTCGTGACAGTTTTTTATTTTAATGTGTGTTTTATTTTAATCAAAACGATAAACTAATAAAACAAGACAAATAAAGTATTTCAGAGTGGCTGCTGTCAGGAGAGTGAAATTGGTAGTGGGAGAAGAAGATGAAGAATTAATATTACGAGTAACTACGAGTTAGAAGCACATTAGAATTGTAACTACGTTAGTATAAGCACATGATGCATTTTGCTTCC
>JAEMON010000007.1:9639437-9659581 GCA_030264115.1 Lygus lineolaris
CTGTGGGTGAAAAAGTATATACTCTGACAACTTTTAGGCACATCTTACTTGAATACTTGCTGTAGTATAACTTGCACTTACTGTAGTAACAAGGCGATACATCAGACAGTCCGTATGGTAAGCAGGTGTCTTTGCAGTAGCACTTGTTGTCTTTGCTGTCTGGGTCCAGGATATTGTCCCGGAAGGTGTATTTGAACGCTCTGTAGCCCTGCTTGGTGATCTCCTGTCCCGTGTAAACGAAGGGCAGCGGTCTACAGAAAGCCCTCCGGAAAATCGTGAAGGAAGAGTTGGGCTGCAGATTGGGGGGCAGGAGGTAACCTTCCGTCGAGCCTCTGATGATGTTGCATTTCGACGTTCTAAACACAAATACTAGACAAAATTAGATTTGCGATTCAATGTCTCTCAATTAGGTCGTAGCTTAGTTTGATCCTGATATGAATACATATTACAATATGATTCATTCAATAGGTACTTGTAAATATGTCCAATAGGTAATTTATTTCGACATGAAGACCAAGTATCAACCATGTATCAAGATACCAACAAATTGCCGCTCGCTGCTCTTGCCTTTAGGCTTATTGTAATTATCATCTCTTGCGATTCGCTACAGTTGTATTATTACGGAGTAGTTTGTTCGATCCACCATCAAGTTGATGGGATTAAGTTGATGATATAAACCGAGACACATAAGTGCTTGGTAGAGTACCGACTCGTACTATATTACAATTTACTATTATGTAGATGTAGACAGTATCATCATATTTGTATGGATCAGAATAAATCAGTAAAATTATATTGTTTCATTCAACATCTGATACGAGTACTCACGTGTTTTGGTCCGCCTCATAACCCCAATGCTTAAGGCCAGGGGAACCGTTGATGGTGTTCACCATGAACTGATCAGATTCTTCAGTTTTGTTCAGGAACATGTTCACTCGATACTTTCCTTCATCCATCATCTGCAATTTTTTAATGATCAGCAATCTCACGATTTAACTCAAATTCGATTGAAATTTCATTGAATATGCAACCAATTTATCAGCGGTAGAGAGTTCGTGCTGTATGACAGGAACTTTTAAATTATTTGACTGATCTTACTCGGTCGAGGAGTCCGAATCTCTCGAAGTTGATCCAAGACGGCAGAGCTCTCCTGGCTAGCTTCACCAGAGGGTCATCGTAGCCCCAAAGGAACGAGTCAACAGGCATCGTCAGCAGCGGCTGAGCGTTCAGGTAGCTGATAGCCGTTGAAAGTGCCAGACTCATTCCCACAGACGAGTTTTGCATCATCGAAGCGACCCCCTGAAAATGTACGTTACTGTATTATTTTGGTTGATAACTTGTCCCGATTGAATACATCCATAAGGCAAGTTTAATCCATTCATTTCTCTATTCTCCCACCATTTCATCGCCATAGTTATTTTACAAAGAATTTAGTTGCAAATCACACGACTCAATTGGCTGACATTTTACGGCTTTTCCATTATAATTAAATTATATTCGTGGGCAACCTCCAAAACACATCAATTTTGCCTAATCTACCTCTCAGTATTGGTGGAAGTATGTTAACTATATCTAGGTGCTCTTCATTTGCTAAAATTATTCATGTTAGAGTTCGGTTTTATTTTATTTTTTTAATAGAATATTACTTAATAATGATTTTTTCATAAAGTTCTAATTACCTCAATTCCAAATTCTGAAGTTAATTTTTGGAAGTTGGATTTTTGGTTAGTTTTTTTGGGTGGGATCACTTAACATTTAATAAACTGAAACCTCACTACCTATGAATAATTAACACACCTATGCTTTGCTGATTTAAATAGGTTCTTACCTAAAAAATAACCTATTGTGTATTTGGAAACAAAATTTACATGAAGAATTAACAATGTCAAATCGACCTCCAACATAAATAAAATTTAATTAACTAGAATATGTCCGCAGTCTTTATGTATCCACAGTTATTATTTGAAACTAACACCTTCAGCTTCAAAGGCCTGTTAAATTCCAAACCCTTTCGGATCACTCGACCCCGACTTGACTCAAGGTGACAAATAAACTAGAAACTTGACCCTACCTCGCCTTTTATGCATACGAACCATCTTCCTAACGAGTTACTCAAACTATTTGGGAAGGAGCACAATACACAGAAATGATGAAGGACGCAAAGTACCTAACCATTTGGACTCCCTGTTCCCAACTTGGACAGATCAATTTATTTTTTTCTGTTCAATATGGAGAAAGAAAGAATGCAACTTTTCTGATGCCAATAATCATCAAAGATCCTATTTACGAGGCATGAAGCTTGAGTTTGCTCAGTTCTTCACCGATTTCTGTAGATGAATCCTCATTGTTTCTTTCCAGGGTCCGTCATGTTACCGAACTCATGACGGGCCTCCCAACAATATCAATAATGTAACGACTTACCAGAAGAGGAATGTTGGCAACCGTGATTATATCTTCTAAAGGGTCCCCCACGCTGAGATCTTTTTCAAATACGACTTTTCTTGTTGGATAGTAGGATATCGAGTTATTGTTGAACCACGTCACATTGGTGTTCTCCAATTTTTCACTTGAAACAATATGAATATTGATTGAATAAAAAAGAATACAACATTCTCGTACAGATAATAAACATGAAATAAACAACAACATTGCATCTCTTTAATACAGACAGGAAAATTATATAATTTGTATATTTATGGATCAGTTTCGAGGTGGAGTATATAATAACTTCCATTGAGAAAAACGTTTCATTGGTATTGTACGTTTCAATGCACCTGTCGGCAAATTCGTAGTGTGCAGAGTAGAAAACTAGTACAGATTAACATTCATAGGATGGACCTGAGGAATGAAGAATGAGGCTATGAAGGAATAATGAGAACGGGTGGAAAATCTGAAAAATGCTCACTATGGCAAAAGGAAAAAAATACCAAGTTATGATAAGTTATTCATTACAGATTTTATTTATATTGGGAAATAAGAGAGAGTTCCTCCCATTACATCCAGAGCTATCGATATGTCACACCTACACAAAGTTGAATTTCATTGAATAGAATGCATGATTATAATATGTTCTATTTTTCCAGTGTTTATAGGAGGTACCACCTCTACTCCATGGTCACAAATTTGTCGTTCTCACACTCTGAAACGCTGGTTTAGGTAACTTGAGATACTGGATGGAGTCATGAACGTTTGATTGGACTTTGTATCTCAAAACCGAAGTACCCAACTACCTGCATCCTGCTGAGTATCTAAATATACCTAAGACTATTGTATATAGAAAGAGAGATTGTAAAACTTACATCCAATCTTCTACCGCATGCTACAGTCAGTCTGTCTGTTCGTCATTCGTAAAATCAGCCATCTTTTGAATCAACAAGTTAAAAAATAAGGAAATTTTGTGCAATTTTATTACTTTTCACGCCAAATTCGGACGTGGAGAATTTCGTCGGATAGAACTTTCTGTGACGAATTCAACGATACCAAAAGATTCCTATATATTAGATTGTTAATAATTAACAATCTATATAGGAATCTTTTGGTATCGTTGAATTATAAATTATTTAGAAGGTACGAGTATTAGGATTTATCTTCAATCACGCTCAGACGGCTGTACCGATCCCGATGAGGATTTCTTTAAGATAATTAAAGTTACCGGGCAGCTTAAAGTAGTAGTTGTCCTTAACAGTCTTCCTTCAAGATTCGTCTTCCTAATGATGTTCGAATTATCTTGAAAGTTGGTGAAATTTCACAACTTTTCACGTCACATTTGGACGTGATAGAATCCCGCAACTTTGAGTTTTATGACAAATCCAACGATACCAGAACGATTTCTGTGAGTTGAGCCATTTCGTGAATGCAATTGCTTACGTGCCTTACTGGAGAATATGTCGTAACTTGCAAGTCGAGTACAGGTGGCGAGTGCTTTCGATGTAAGGGCATCATCATCAGGCCTGAAGTCAGTCCGTCATTCAGTAGAACGACGGACACCCCCCCCTCTTGTACTCGACTTGCTAGTTACGATGTATTCACCAGTAAGGTACGTATCCAATTAATTGGCAAGCCCGTCGGATGAGGTGACGTAACGATCACAACATCCTACAAGATTCGATACAGCTAATTGTTACCTTCGCTATATCTGTCTGTCTGTCTTTATGTACGAACATTATGATCAATCATTCCTTGCCCGTCGGACAGTGAAGTTTGCTATGCAGTTATAAATATTGGGTAAGGCAGGATCAAAATGTTGTAAAATGAATATTCCTCTTACCAGATAGTTTACCAATTTGGTAGAAGGACATAATTCATAGAACGTTTTCGTTCTATCACCGTAAAAGCCACAAGTCAAACCCATCAATCTATGATGAAGATTTCACGATGTTTCTTTGAAAATATCGTCACGTCAAAAATTACGTGTACGCTGCATTCGCGAACTCCTTGAAACAGGTCCTTGACCGACCTGGTGCGGTGCACCTAGGACTGGCCTTTCTCCAACTTCAGGGATTTCCAGTGGGTATGAATACAGCAAATCCTCACCCTTAATATCGCAAGTGATTCACGTCACCCAGTCTGGTAAGGCTTCGCATTTCCATAAACTATACCAAGGATTAGTGCCGAAGAGCAAAGAAGCACAGTTCCTCATGAGTTCAACTTTTTCTTGGTTTTTTTGTCAAAGTGGGCACCTTGTAATTATAACCCACAACGAGGATCCAGGGTCAATTAATCTCGCTATTACTCAAAATGCCACGTTGAAGGAATGCATGAGTCTGGACGATGATTGAAATCAAAGGCAAACCTGATGAACTCGGAACGTGATTTAATTGATGTCTACCTCTATATTTATGAATTAAATCTAGTGTCTTTTTGAAGATTACAGGTGACATGCAGCAATCACTAATGTCTGGAAATATCAACTCAGCATCAGATCAACTGCAAGTAACCTATGTCACGAAGATAATGAAAACCTTGTCTACATTCCACGAAAATAATGACCTACAATGTCAATCAGTCACAAATAACAACTGAAGTACATCAGAGCTACATAGGGTCAAAAGGTACATCAGAGAAAAGACTGAAGGAAAAATTGTACCATTTGTCGGAGATCAGTCAAGGGAGCTGGGAGAATACGAAATCTTATTGGCTAAGTGAATGCGGGGGTCTCAATATTGGTTGGCAAAAGTGAAGGGAGACGGAAGGAAAACCCAATTTTTTATTAAAAATTTAAAATTTGTTATTTTTTTCAAATTTTATTTTTTTAGATTTGAACAAATAATTATGAGCATGAAAAGTATGATGAAAAAAATATGATGAAAAGTCAAAAATGAAAAAGTGATTCTGCTAGTTTTCGTCCAACCAAGATCGTTCACCACTCGGTGTGAAGCTCTCAATAATTGAGATAAATTACTTATCTCAACGATTTATTACGATAAATTACGATTTAACGATAAATTACTTATCTCAACGATTTATTACGATAAATTACGATTTAACGATAAATTACTTATCTCAACGATTTATGAATTATTTATGTATCTTAACATTTATTTCAGCGTAGGCCTGCGCTTCTACTTCAATATCAGTGACTTCAGTTTAATTTTACCATCAGAAAACAAAAATGTTTACTGCGTTGAAAACCATGTTCCATGATATTCTATGAGAACGAAGCATATTGAACGAATAACCACGACCACATTCAGATTTCATGTAGATTGTACCCTCATAGACCATTTGTACACATTACCAGCTGAGGGTTGTTGGTTTAGCACGGTGCGGTGGTTCTGAGTTCAATTACTCATCTGGATACAAAGTTTCTCAGGTCTGAACGCACGATTTTATCATAACGTAACCCTAACTTACTAATGAAGGTAATTCAATGCCAACCTGTAGGTGTAAGGTCCTATCTCTTGTACTTTGAGCTTTTGGTCCTCACCGGACATGAACTCCTGAGCGTTAGTGATGTTAAATATGAAGATCTTGATGTACAACTTGATGGGAGGCGACCTCCACACTTCGTAAATGTAAGAGCCCTCGCTCATTTTCAGCATCTGCAATCATTCAAACGGGAAATAATCATGAGAATATCTAGTATTTTAATAATTACAAAAAAAGAATAACTTTGGTTAGTGTATGTTTATTTATACCTTGTGCTGAATTGGTAATTTTACATAGGTACCTAATCAGTTGTGTGTGTTCCTACCTACTAATTAGCTCGTTAGTGTTATTCTACTAAATCAGATCCTTCTCAACAACTTCATGAACTATAAAAATACCGTCCACTCCAGTCTTACAGAAAATTTTGCGTTGATTCCGAACATACCATATATTTATGTTCCTTTACCTACAATATCTAATTAGCTGCGATGTCTTGAAAAAACGTACAGAAGAAAAGTTGAAGACCTGAGACTTCTGAGTCGAATGAGACCAACGCCAGTTCACCAACATAGTAGCCATAATTATCGGTGATTTTTCGAAGTTTTCCATTTTATTGTCCTTTTCAGTCAACACGGAAAAAGTCAAGAAAACTGAATACACTCCCACTTTAAGCATTTTTGCAATTGTTAAGCATTTTATGCTTACTTCAGTTCTTACCTGTTTGACGGCTGCGTAATACCACTACCATGCGTTCACTGATAAAACTTTTCGGAACGAATTGTTACTTTAAAAACTAGTACCTATCTCTCTTGGGCCCAGTTTACGTAGTAGTGATCCGGAACAGCTTACTCTAATCCGGGGTTGGGCCAAGTTTACGAACCGAGGTGGAGTATTAGTAGGAAGGGTTGGGGTCAGTTTACACTCGCCCCATGAACCAATTTCCAGATCATTTCTGTCAACGCAACACAGCCAATGAAGTTTTTTGAGCAAAATGAGTAAGACCTCCTAGTCGACGTAAAATTTCCCGACGGATCGGTGATCTCATTAGCGAATTTTCGAAGAAAATGAAGCTATTGCAATGGCTTCAAAATTTTAGTAGTATACATTTTTGAAAATTTTCTTAATGGAAATCCGTTTTAGACCATTCTACAACGATTCCTGACACTTTTTCATAATATATCAGACGATATCTGACCCTGTAATCGAGATAACAAATCCAAACAAAATTTAAAATGTCAAGAAAGGATGAGTTCGTTGGCCAGAATTTTTGGAATACTCCAAGGATAAAATTTTGAAAATTTAGAGTCAAAAAAGTTCCGAGGTTTTTGGTGTGTATTACCATCTTAAACATAGGAAAATATATTCGGAATCAGCGTTGAAATTTCCTATACGAATCACCCACCAAATCGGTTAAAATTATTCTTTGAAAATTCGCTCATCAACTCATGCTGCATGAATGGAACTTTGTCGGTTGGCAGCCTCAAAATTTCAGAGACCCTAAGAATTGCAGCCCTCCAGGTCAATTATAAGGAAGAGAAAATATTCCAAATAGGTGAAAAAACTTCGTTTTTAGCCCATTTTTTTAGCTTTTCTCCCAAACTGCTCTATCGATTTTGATGCAATTCACAAGTTCCAGTTCTTCTAACAAGTTCCAATACCCCTCATCTCCACAAAAATAGATTGAGGGCCGAAATCAGCGTTGAAATCCGCAAAATAGCCATTTTTCAGGATTTTACGGGTGAGGAAAGTAGTGTGAAGCCTCGCACCAGATGTTTTCCACTCCTGCTAAAAACGTCATTGAATGTGTTGCGTTGACAGAGGCGAAATGGTTATATTATGTTCTTGGAAATGATCCTGTTGAAACTTGAATTTTCGGAATGATTTTTTGAAATGACGTTCTCATGAAGCCGGAAAAGACGAGAACCACTAAAATTCGTCCTTCTCCAATACGAATGATCTGATCTTTATAGTTCAGTTAGGTATAAACTGGAGATCTGTCTTGGCTAGATTCCGTATTTTAAACCGGCCTCTCGAGAGACTTTTTATAGAGCGACAGAAAGCTGAAGAATGAAATAGTTTGCTTTCATGCTAATCGATAGTCACCGGTTTCCTTATCGTCAGCCATTGATGTTTCTAAATCGAGGATTTTAACTCGTTCATTACTAATTTCTTCCAAAAAACAAAATTCAACCGATCTTTAAAAAATCTATTTTACAGTTAGGTACTCCACACATTCTCTATTGATTATTCGGTAACTTTTGGATTTCGTTGTATACGTTTATAGGTTTTAGATAACATGAGATGAAGTTCCCGGGGTCCCAAGTTAACCAAATAAGATTACTCGAAAGCTGAGATTTACTCGGTATCTGAGATTTAGGTATTTTTGAGGACATTGTAGGCTCCGTCCCTTGCCCCTTTAATTCCGCCTTTCAGTAGCTTGTTGGTCTCAGAAATATGGATCGTACGTCTGAATAATGGCCATTACGATAACATTTGATAGCCTTAAAAAAAGGTGTACAAAAAATTGTTTCACATGGGACCCGTATTTCTGACCATCAGTTTCATTTCAATCTCCACCCATAAATTTGGGCGATGGGTCCCCAAGCAATAATTTTGAAGTTCGTAAATCCCTCGTAAAAGATGGTCAAAAACCAACATTAAAACTCTCGATGAGTGATCGCTTATTACGTGGATACTACACAACCATAACATTATTAGAGTATCCACTCGGCGATTAGGGTGCTGGGAGGCCACGAGGCGAGGACTGAGGCGGTCAAACCGGTCAGACCGAAACTCTTCCTGCCTCTGGGGATTTGGTAATTCACTGTCGCCCTCAAGGTCCTGCCCTCTGCCACCCCCATAAGCGTGAAATCAGGAATGCCTTGTCTTAAGTCTAAATTAAGATGCACCAGTAGGAGTTGTAGCCAACAACACTCTTCCTTTGAGAAGAAACAGCGAGACGTATTACGATTATAATCTTCTAATATATCAATTAATCAACAAACTAAAAGTATGGGCGTATGTTCAGTGACGAAAAAAGGCTTATCCTCACACAAATTCTCAGGGCTCTATTGGACGCTCTATCCCTAATTTTCCCTCTGACCCCGATTTTCCACCTCAAGAATTCACCTTGTAGGTACCAGGATACCTAACTTGAGGAATGTTAACTAATCCAACATGAATGATTCACCATCATAAATATGCCTCAAATTTGAGCGGGGGAAACAGTTTTTCGGCCACCATGCACCCGTAAATACATGAGAACAATCCTTACGAAATTAGGGAAGCTCCTTTATTTGATAGGAACAAATGTTAGTGTCAAGACAATTTAAAAAAAAACAATGCTTCCGCTGCCTTGGAAGACTCGGAAGCAAAATTGTTTGGGCTGGAGCTGACAGAGTTTCACGTTATTACTCCCAATTTCCTACCGCTAAAAATGTCTGCCAAGTTGGGTGGGCAGTATAGTTTCCTCCCTTTTGTAACATGGACGTATAGGGACCTTCACGGGGATAACTCACACAATAAAAATGTCGCCAAATTCGCACCATGACTTGATATAGTTTTTCCTGGGACAAGGAATTGAAGGAACAGACAGAATCACAGACCGACAGACAGATCCGAAACCAAAAGCTTGTTCAGAAAGCTCTGAAACGTAAAAAACAAGTGGAAATTTTGATTTTGGAGGACTACATTTTTTTTCTGGCACGGACACATAGCTTTCCACCTTTTGTAGTGAGGAATCAAAAAACATGAACATAATCCAATGTTCAAACATTTCGACATGGAAAAAATTTCCTTAGGAATAAGATGGAAAACTGGTCCCATCTTAGAACATTCTTTTTGCCAACCTAAAATTGGATTTTCTTGTCCTGACAAATATCCGATCGCTTCAAAGCGCAGAATAAAAGGAGCTCACCTGATGAGTGCAGTGAGGAAGGAGGAAAAATTGGCCAAAAATTCTGTAAGAGACAAGCGGGAGGTCAATCTTAATAATAACGCGCATATATATAAGATCAACAAGATTTTAACCAACCACTCGGCAAAGTTGATTGAGCCTTGTAGAATTCACAAGGAAAGCCCAGCGATAAAATTAAACGACACTCGAATCACTTGGTCCAGAAATCAAGGCGAGTTGGATAGTGGATTTAAACGTACCAAAAATTAATACTTACGAAT
This sequence comes from Lygus lineolaris, assembly GCA_030264115.1. Classification (NCBI taxonomy): domain Eukaryota; kingdom Metazoa; phylum Arthropoda; class Insecta; order Hemiptera; family Miridae; genus Lygus; species Lygus lineolaris. The sequence continues at coordinate 9,649,482 of JAEMON010000007.1, forward strand.
TTCCAGTTTTGCCCTTTCTCTACTGATTTTTGTAAGTTTTATCTGTTTTGGAGGTTTAAAAACTGATTTTTTCGTATAATTTATTTTGATCATGGTAATGCTCTATACGTAAAAGAAAATCCTTAATGCATTACAAAGAATTTTATTAGCCCTTGCCTTTATTGGACACAAGGAAAACCGTATACCTTTTGGTTGGTACGGTATGGAGCATCATCTCGATTAGCAATTATTTGACGTCCTGAGTATCTGGGTTTAGGTATCCACTAATTGTAATTAATTAAAATACAAAGAGCATATTAGAGCCTGACGATGTACTCAAATATAGCGCGACACCCTCTGTATTCTAATTTAACTTTGCTATAACATTTAATACCTGATGATGCACTAAAAGTTGGAGAGAAAAGCTTTGTATTTTAATTTAATTATACCCCAGGGGTTATGCCAACCCATCATCCTAATAATTTTGCTTCCCCACCACCAGAAGTAGGATGCTATGTATTCGTGCAAAAAAAAAAAATTGTCCTCCGAAATCAAAATTTCCTTTAGTTTTTCCCGTTTCAGAGCTTTCTGAAGAATTTTGGTTCCGTGTCTGTCTTTCTGTCGGTCTGTCTGTAGTCAATTCCTTATCCCAGGCTTTACTGTATGAAGTTATTGTCTGAATTTGAAGACATTTTCGGGAATTGTACGGGTTATCCCAGTGACGGTCCCCTTTCAATTTTATCTTCATCGCACCACTGGTAACGTGAGCGCGTGCGCAAATGTGAATTTCCTGAAACCACGGCGGTATCTCAGTTCCTAATTGACCGATTTCACTCAAATTTGGAGGGTAGTTTGGGGCTAACTCCAGGACAATCACCTATGAATTTCGTCACGAATGGATCAACTCCGGAACAACTCAATTCAGGAATTACGCGGGTTAGACCGTAGAGAGTTCCTATGAATTTCATCGCCATCGGACCAACCGTAGTGTGTGCGCATGCGCAAACGTGAATTTCCTGAAGCTACAATTTCTGACCTTTTTCGCTCAAATTTGGAGGTTAGTTGGAGGTTAAGATAACCTTCGAATTTCGACACGATTGCATCAGTAATACCTACTGCGCATGTGCAATTTTGAAATGTGTTTCATGGCCATAACTCCGGAACTACTTGAGCAATTTCGGTGAAATATTCAGGGATTGTACAGGCAGCCCCCAGACAGTCCCCTATTCATTTTATAGCCATCGGACCACTAGTAGGGTGTGCGCATGCGCAAACGTGAATTTCTTGATACTACGATTTCTCAGTTCCTGATGTAGGTACCGACTCCCCTCAAATGAAGAAGGTGGTCGGGGCTGACTCCAAGACAATCACCTATGAATTCCGCCACAATCGAATGAGTGATGGCTACTGCGCATGCGTCAACTTGAAATTTATTGTCATATGCATAACTCCGGAACTATTCTACCAGTTTCGCTGGAATTTTCACTAACTGATTCTATACGTCCATGTGACAAAATTGAGCAAGCTATACTGCCCACACATTTTTCATGAAATCACTCAATTCAAAGAGTGAAACCTACCGCTATATCATGACCTAATCATGTAGCGGTAGTAGTAGCGTCTTGTTGTGTGTTGTCATGGGGGTTTATTATCACCCAAAGCCCTAAAATTCTTTTTTTAAAAAGTTCAACTTCTACCAGTTATTATCAAAGCTCAATGCCATCGTCAGCCCGATAGCTATTTTTGGCGTCACAATCGTTGACAAATTTCTATGAAAGATCTCTTGTGAAACATTAACTTGTTATTCCGGTTGTACTAACTGGTCCGGTCGATTTCATAAAGGCACCACTAATGATAATATGATTGTAGTTATTAAAGTGTTGTAAACTTGGAAACCGGTTAACTAGATCGATTCAACGTGTGGTCTAGCGATAATCACACCCTTGTTAGCAACTATACTGATAATCGCCTTGATGTTTCCACATGAGGATTCAAGTATGTTCAATTTTGAACGATCAACACTCAACAACAATCAATTTATGAAACATTGAAATGAGTCACTGAAACGATTCGAACTGCATGAAGACCTCCGTGAAAGGGAGTTCGATCAAGAACACCTCTAAAGAACCTTAAACTGCAAAATTGGTAACTAATTACCTCAAATAGAGAAATCCAAACAAAACCTATATCTGGTGTAAACTTGAAAGTGTTTTTGTTGCACCAATGTTGCTTACAGCGAAATAAAATAAGAACCCGGAAAATACAAGAGTTCAAACATACTCTTTATCAAGGTGAAATCTTCGTCAAATGACTGTAGATCACCCGTATGTCCAAGTGTATCTCCCTCCGATATGATCTTTTCCTACCTAGTAATTTCTCTAGTAATTGCGCCCCGAAGGTTTCGATGATATTTACGTGTGCTATATATAGGTAACTAAATAAATTAAAATAGTGCACTCCAGTGAATAAAATATTTTAAAAGTTCATTATTATTGAAAATACTGAACCGGAATGCTAGTGAGTACAAACTTACAATACTTTTCGCAACGTTCACAGGGTCGATGAAATGGACGGAGAAGGCGATCCCCATCAGTGTGACTCCACAGAGGCAGAGTTTAATGTAACCTGGAACAAATAATGATAGTAATATTGTTAGACGGAGATAATCCAGCATTATCTAGTACAATTAAACTTTTTACCAGTTTTAAGCTTATTGACCTTTTTGCAAACCAAATGAACCTTTTTACATTTCAAATGAACTTCTAAAAATTGGGGTTGAAATTTAAAGAGGTGAGCTTGGTATAAAATAGGTTAATTTGATTTTAAAATGCTATAAATACAATAATGTTGTATAATAATAATCGTTGTGATTATTAGATTGATGTGAAGCACAAGACAGGAAGATACATCTGGGAAAACAGTCTACTATAGATAAAGTTTCTAATTCCAAATGTTCTCCTCAGATTTTCTCCACTGCGGATTTGGGCAAACGCCATTCTGAAATTAATTTTGTTTTGTACATCATTAGGCTGTAACTACATAACTCTCATGTTATACTAAACGATTGAAACCGTTTGAGTCTCTAGAATCCCATAGAACCAACGGGGATTGATTACTCATGTGTAATTAGAGTGAATAACTAACTAGAAACTAATTTAGTTATGGCCTTGAAACTAATTTTTTGGTTCTTTAGTTTTATTAATTAGTTTTAAGTTAGTTATTCACTCCAATTACACATGTCTTTAATTCCCGTTGGTTCTGTTGGATTCCAGAGACTCAGGCGGTTTCAACCATTATAGTATAATATAGGTAGGTATGGATGTTAAGTGGTTACAACCTTATTAATAAACGAAAAGAAATTTGGTTTCAAAATACGTTTGCCTAACTTTGGTTAACATTCGTCCAAGAAACCTTTCATGGATCAAGAAAATTGTGACCTCATTCCCCCACACGAGCATACCACCTGCTATTAGGATATTAAATTGCAAGCCCGAATCTGAGGACAGAAATTGATTTTGACACCGAGAACGGTCTATAAGACCGCTGTACTCCATAAAATCTCACCTAAGCCCTCATAAATCTTATTTTAAGTCACAGGTTCTGTCAGATGCTCATAAATTTTCGACTCTTCTCCGACCCGTAGCTTCAATTTAATTATGAGACCGGTTACTTTTGGACACTGTAAATCATCAAAATAAAGGATATCGAACTTGTGTATTAATTCCATTACCTTCAATTCCTGAAATAGTACTACCTGAAATAGTATAAAAAACCTAAAACCGGGACCTAAAACCTGGACCTAAAATAGTCCATTCGCTTATCAAATAGAATCAAATTTAACACTAAAAGGAAGTGTTCAACCTACCTATACTTTGACCTGCACCAATAAATGTTCCATAATATTTCAAGGTGTGCAATCAAAGTAAGAGAAATGCTAAATGCTATAAACATTTTGAAAACCAAGGTAAGTTGCAATATTAATTTTTAAGTACATACGAGTTGAGTTTCCACCCACTCGGAACATACATTTGAAGAGACACATCATAATAGTTATCGGGTTTAAATGTAGCCATACGTAAAAAGACCATAAACAAGTTGGTGATGCAGTAAAGCTTCCTCACTTTTGTCACGTGGAGACATAGAATCATTTGGTGAAAATTTCACCGAACTTTGTAGAATAGTTCCGAAGTTATGCCTGTGTCAACAAAGTTCAATATTGCGCATGCGAAGTAGCTCTGACTGATCCAATTGTGTAGGATTCCGTAGGCAATCTTCTTGGGGTCCCCAATTATCTTCCTAATCGGAGTGAAATCGGTCCATTAGGAACTGAGAAATTGTAGTTTCAGGAAATTCAGTCTAGGGTAGACCCCCCCGCCGCACAATCCCAGGAAATTTCCTCAAAATCGGACCATAATGTCGTTTTGTTTTGCCTGGGTCAAAGAATTGACCACAGACAGACGTACAGACAGACAAACGCGGGACCAAAATTGTTCAGGAAGCTCCTAAACGTAAAAAGCAAGTCGAATTTAGATTTTGGACAACATTTTTCTTGCATACCATCGGTAGTGGAATAGTAAAATAATTTTATTAATCAAAAAAGGAATTTTTCGATCAGCAAGCAAAAACGTTCCAATGAAATTGACACCACGTGACGGAATTTTTTCTTGTTTGAAATACCCTTCATTGTGATTTATTAATTGGGGAGGAATGCGATTTTACCATGAATTTTCACATTAGTGATTACAGAGACTTACCTTCATATTCCAATCATGATAATCACGATCGTTTTGTCAATGTAGCATTAATTTGCATACCGATAGTTTTCATGACAAATTTATAATGGCCGTCATAATCGCGCGTGATTCGAAGCAATATCTCTTCATGGAGAGCCGTAAAATCTAACCGCTGCCACAACGAACGAGAAACTATGAGCGAATTCGCGTAGAAAAAATAAATTATTGGGCAATCACCGAGAAAATACCATTTAATTACGTATCGAAGGTGCAAAATCAGTCTTGGTTACATTGTGTTATGTATGTAACAAACAAAAAATGCTGCAAATTATTGCACATTTTATCATTTTTCAGTAGATATAAATCAACCATCTGGAAAGTTCACAGTTTTCATTCAAAATCATCGGTCAATCACATACTGCGATGGTTCTAAAACATCAAATGGCGTTGGGAGTGCTTCGAACATGGATTCTGGTGTACATTAGTTCCCTTCACCACCTCCCACGACTGAATTGTTTGTCATTCAAATGAAAAAAAAAAACCTTGACACTTATTAGTTCAGGAGAAGCCAGAATAGTGATAGGTATGAACTGATGCCAGGTTTGTCAGCATGAAGTCTCTCCTGTGTGACAAGCATTTGAGTTTCACCGTTCATACTGGGTATGCTTAAATGCTACGTATGTTATATTCTTCTCTATAGAGTTGAAACGTGGAGGTTTAAGGCTGTTTCGATAAACCGATTGGAGGCCTTTGAGATGTGGTGCCCCAGGAGGATGTTTCGTATTGCGGGTACAGCATGTGCGCAATATAGAGGTTCTGCAGCGATCTGGTCTCCAGGATCGAGAGCTTTTCAAGAACCTCATCCAGGGGAGACCGGTACGCATTCCAACGGGTGGTTTTTGAGGACAATATTGAGGGCAGAAGAGGAATTGGCCTCAAACAGCTATCCTGGCTTCAAGAATGGTGCTATTGAGTGAACCCTTCATGTGTGAGGAGGTTTGGAGGATTGGTCGCCTATGGTCGCACCCAGAGAGGAAGATGCACTGATTCACTAAGCGCACTGCAAGCAATCTGAAGAGGTGTAGATGCTCATCCACTGATGAGGGACATCCTCATCAGCGTGAACCGCCTTATGAATCTTGGAAGCAAGGTACCTACCACTATTGTGGATTTCCAACCATTTCGGAATAATGGAATAATGAGAAATTAAATAGTCGACAGATATGCTATAGGGCGGCCTCGGAGAGCCCTGTAGCTCAACACTTGCACATACTATTTACCGCTAAGAAGACCGCAGTTCGGAGTAGCTGAGAGTTTTTGGATGCTATCTGATTGTCAGTTATCTGCCCGACAATCAGATAGCATTTAATCTACCCTCGGCCGACTAATCCAAAAAACAACTGGGAGTTTTTGAAGCATATCAGAAGCTTTTGGAGGTGAAAGAGACTAGCCTTTCTGGGCATCGTCCAGCCTGACAAGTTTAGTAAACCATCAGATGGATCCATCGTTCACTCAACGGGAATTGAAGTCGTTCTAACGCGTTTCCGGATTGGTCACACCAGACTCACTCACGACTACCTCTTGACGAGGGATCAGTGAGGCCTCCTCCGAATTGTACCATGTGTTGTTGTATTGCCACTATACTTGCTAGACTTGCTTGCTATTCGTCATCTGTCAGTTGAGTGCCCGCTGTTCTGCAATAATACTCCAGGACTACCAAGAAACCTCGAAGACTTATTGTGAACAGTACAAGATATTTCAATGACATTTTTGACAGTTTGATGGCTCTTTCTTTGTATTACGAAGTTTAAATTACATTGTTTTCATTGTGTCTTTTTTTTGGCGCCAATGAGCTAAAAAGTTTGCATGCGTAATAAAGAAAAAAAACAATCAATGCTTACAATATCAGAACTTAAAAATGGCTGTGGATCGGTAATATCATGATTCGGTACATCCTTCTCTTTTGTGACATTCTGCACCAAGTGCAGTGTACTTTGTGCAATCGGATTGTACAAACTTGAAATAGCGAAAACACTTTGCGATCTTCAAACTTCAGAGTTGGACATTGTCAAAAAATTTCGCACATATTGTACAGACCAACAAGACTACAAGAGCTCAACAACACTTGAAGTCTACTGCTAGCGGAATTCTCCTCGTCCGTCCACTATCGAGAGATGCTTCACTTCATGATTCTTCCTTGCTCCCATCACTCTGTCACCTCTACTTTTAGTTCCGATCATACATTATTGTACTCACTGAATGTAAAATGTAAAATTTAATTATTACTCGGTTCCTAACAATGAACGAATTAATAGATGGACACCTAAATTTATAGAACTTGTCTTTAAATTGAAGTATTACCCACCTCTTACTATTTTTTCTTCAACAACTGTCGAAGATTATTTCCATATATTACTTTGTTATTGGGTGCAATGTAAAATAATAAATAAATAAAACCTGACAAACTTTGCACAAAGACTCGCCGTGCAATTTACGAATATGAAGTGCTCAATCACTTTCGGGCTTTGCACACATTATATCATGGAAGTAAATTTATAAATTTACTCCTACTTCCATGTTCCTATTATTCAAATTCACTGAACCATACCTGCATAACCTAGACCAGTCTTGTCCAACCAACGGCGCGCGGGGCGCTTCCCGCCCGCCAGCGGCTCGTCGTCCGACTTCGCCAGCATATCTAGATTTCAAAAAACGCAAGAAAAGATTACCGGAAATTCCATCAGCTTCATTTTCTTTTTCTCTGAGATTTTCTGATTACCTACCAATGTACAGTAATTACATTCAACAAAAATCGTAATTCGAACAACAACGTTCTACATGAAATGCACTGCCGAAGTGACAGAGGATCGAGGTCTGGAGAGGTTACCTCCCTGGTTCAGAACTATGACTAGTGATTGGGAAGTTCTTTTGCATTTCAAAATCATACCAATCTAGTCACCAAGGATTACTATGTTACAACCTATTCTATGACCACCTACAATTACCTACCAAATCTACCTAATCTATTTTCCTGCCCACCGGGCTGAAAAATAGTGGTTCAACATTTCAAATTGCCTTAGCTCACAAATTTTGAGCAAAAAAAATGTGGTTTGAGAGAATTTTTTTGGTTAAATGCTACCACCTGAGGGAACTGATGAACCAATAATCCGTTCTCAGTAAAAGCTAAGAGTTGCTAGGAGAAAAAACGATATCATAATAGTGAGTTTTGATCAAATGGAATTTTGGCACATCAAGTTTTAACTCCAAGTGAAATTAAAATTTAAATTAATTGAAAATTTTTAAGGAAAAAAAAATTGAAGCACATGATGTAGAATATATTCAAATTAAATCTAATTTTCCTGAACTGAATGCTGATTTCATTTTTCGATATGCTGAAATGTGTTTGCCTCGATCTGTTCGCCCCAAATTCAAATTTGTTCGCCAAAAGTTTAAATTAATGTAGCTGGTAATGCTATACTGTTTGAAATTGTTGTATAGGCATACATACACAGATATATACATCACCAACAGTCTTTTGCAATATAATTTCCATAGATTAAAATAATTACGTCATTAATAATTCATTAGACGGTTTGACGATACAATAATTATCTGTGATCTCACAGCACGTCGCGGGCGACAGTACTGGTAAGGGGGTATCAGCTGACGTCATGCAATCGTCAACCAGATTTATACCCGTTTAGTTTTAGATTCTGGACAAGAAAATCTTTTATGGAACCTTTGTTAAGTAGGTTTTATTTCCATCCGAGACAATGATAAAATAATGATTACTCATTCATTGGTGATTTCATGAAACATTACAAACGTAAGGGAATGAATAAGAAACAATTTGCGTAGAGCATTTGGGACCACACAACAGTATGAGTATTTCACAATACCGATGATATGATCAAGGTCAGAGAAAGCGAGGGATCTATTAGCAGACAAATTTAACGATTTCATAATGTTGGTACAGTCTGAGAGGCGAAAAAATGAAAATCCATTAGAGGCTCACAATAATAGAGATTACAGATGAGATTGCCTTCTTACAAAATTCAAATCAAAGGATGCGTAAATGTAAAAAAATGTGAGTCTCAACAGGAAGGTGGAAAAATTTCATAATAATCACAAGTTCAGGGCATGGGTGATTATTATGAACCTTACGATGTGATCAAATCATGATCCAAGAAATAGCAATTTGAAGAGAACCTAATTAGTCATGTTCAGAAAATTGTGAAGTAAACGAAATTTCAAGTGAAAAAGATTTTAAGATTGCGAAAATGAATGTGGTGTCAACTACACCGCTCTTCAACTTCAACAAAAATGTAGGTACCTACTGCAGATTCACTCGAAAAAAATGAACTGTACTACTCCTTTCCTTTTCAATTAAATGTCAGTGTAGTTGACCACTAGGCAGTGTTGTGACCGCGATTTTCGTAGGAAGTCGTTGTATTTATGCCATTCAGTTCTTATAGTGTCTGCTAATTATTGTTTCTCCATTTGTTTCTAATGACTTTGTGATACATAGGAAGGGGCCCAGCTTGCCCCGAAAACAAATACCCACACGCTTGAGATGTACGAAACCTCGAGGTATTCGAAAACTCCTTCTCATAAGAAACCACATCGCAGTTAAACAAATCAAGAACATCATAATTATGTTTCACTATTCACGGATACCTACCTTGCGCATCGTCGAATTCCCACATTTCCCCACAGAACGGTGTAGTAGGGAAGGTGCAACTGGTTTCCTATCCCGAAATAGAAACCTGATGGTGAGAGGAAAGATGCTCAACTCGTTAGAGACCTCTTGGAATCAATGAAGCTAAAATGTTTTAACGAAGTCCCACCTCGTTGTCCCTCAACTACAAAGAGGGGAGAACCGGAAAGAAAGAAATCGCGATAATTGTGCCAAACCTTCATCCTTACAACGAAACAAAGCGTAATCGGTGACTGCCGATCATCCTAATCACGTATTCATCGGCGGAGTTAGCTAGTCAAAACCGATAAAAAATGTCGTCAATTACAAACAACGACGTAAGCTCTTGGGAGGCAAACGTGAAGACGTGCGCGCTTCGTGAAGAAAAAGTCCTTCTTAGGGCCAACTAGACGCACTTGGTTACTGCGCAAACAGCGAAGGAAATAGGAAGTGATCGAGTCACGTTGTTCGGCTTAAATGGTGACTTTGGCCCAAGGGAAACCCAAGCAGTTAACATTGCAAAACAATGTTTAATAACCGAACCATTCCACAAGGGACCAGTGACGCAGGCGACATGCAAAAGGATGGTTACTTTGAAATCGGTACAACTGCAGATCAAGAGTGCTATGCCTAGTACCTCATCATTTGTTAAATTTTACATGTAATTCACTCTATATATTGAGGTAAACCCA
>JAEMON010000007.1:9807235-9817277 GCA_030264115.1 Lygus lineolaris
AAAAGTAAAGAATTTTAAAGGTTAATGTCGAATAGCCTATTTCAATTAGAACTATTCTATTCATAAAAAGTTCTATTCATACGGGACCAAATATTGGTAGAACGGGACAAATAAGCGTCCTGAGTAGATATGTCGGGACAACGCGACAAGTCCCCGTAAAACGGGACTGTCCCGTTCAAAACGGGACGATTGGTCACCTTAGGCATACAGCTTGGGATGGGGTAGACAGGTGATAGGAATTAATAGCAGGTAATACGCAAGAGGGTAATGTACAATAATAATGATTCCTGTGTAGGTAAAATTCTAGATTCTCAAGTGCAACACTAGCGTATTTTTGTATAGTTTTGAACGCTCCCATCTCTGATAATTTACGGGTGGTAAGTACACAATCGATATTCGGGCGCCGATACAACTCAAAAGGGTTTCAATTATTAACGAGCTTGCACCGGACAGGCGGGCGTCATCAGGAAATGCTTCACATTCCATATCGGCCTTCTGTTACGCCCTCACAACAGCTCAAGTGAAGCTAACTGACCCGGATCGGAAAAACGAGTGTAAACCAATTTACAAGGGGGATTCAATATATTCAATCAAAATATTTCCATATTCAATTAAATAATCTCTATATAGCTATTTCTTTCTAGTACGGACGGAATGATTGGGTATGGAGATTTCAGACAATTTGACGTCAAGAATAGGTAGGTAATATACCTTTCGAAATGTACACACCTACCCGTTCATTTTAGGTTCTCGTACTTGTACAATCTCGTTTTCAGATCGAGTTACTCAGGAAGTATTACCTGATAGATAGATTTTACCTACCAGATAGATAGATTTTTCACCAAGACTGCGAGTTTTCAAAGTAGCGTCTTGGAATAATCAAATTGAACTTTTGATTTTCTCTTGAACGGGAGCCAAGATTTGAAATCTGTAAATGCCATTTTTTTAATTTCGTTAGTACAATACAAGGCAATTAACTTTGACAATTTTTTCGAAAATTAGAAATTTAAATTATTATAAAAATCAGGGTTTGATACAAAATTTTGGGAATTCCGTCAAATAGCGCCTTGTGGATAGCTATGAAGGTCATCAAATTTCAAAATTTAATTACGACCTCCTCAGCAACATCAATGACTCATTTAAGTTATGAACTAGTATTCATGAACAGAATAGATAAAGGTGTCCTCCTCACAGCAGTCCTTTAAAGAGCGTAGAATAGAGATAGTAGGTTTGGAGGTAGGAAGGGTGTTGAGAAAGTATGCATCTCAGCGAGAACTTCCAAAAATGTGCTACATTTATGATAAAGGTATCCGATGAGCATGATTCCGGTGTGTCGGAATTTTTCATTTTCGACTTTAAATTTGATTCAGCGCCTTTGAAAACCCCCGAATACCTATTTTCTGCTCAAGATGTTCATTCGGTTGGCTGTAAAAGGCGCGAGAAGGTTGTCAGGATCGGATGGTGCCCCTCAGGCGGGCGCTGGGTGGGTGACGTCATAGGATCATCAATCATCGGATACCCCACTTGTAGCACTTTTTTGGTAAGCTCTCATTGAAATCTCCCAGTTGAACGAATAAAAAGGAATACCCGAAATGACCTGGGCCAGCGTTACCAGGACCTTTTGAGGTTGCGTCTGATTTCCTCGAATAAAAATTCTCCCGTATCTGAATATTGGGTGTGCCAAGAATGAGAGGAAGGACTGTCCTTAATGTTGGACCATTAAAAAATCCGACTTCATAATTGCTTAACAAATTCACAATACGAAGTTCTAGTTCTATTTGAAGTGGTGCTTTTCAAAATGTTTATTATTCAGTGGTTCATTCGTGACTATTCGAGCCGTGATTCAGCGGCTTCCCTCGCTTTCGGCCGCGGAATAGCCGCGAATCAAGTTGTGACTTGTTATTTCCAAATGAGATCCTCCTCACTCTCGGAATACTAAACAGTTTTTTTCACGACAGATTTCGTTGTCATTGTTAGTAGCAAAGCGTGAGCCCCCAAACTCAGAAATGGTCATCCTTTATTTTTTGGACCTTCCTGTTCGTGAGAAACGTTTTATTTTTAACCCTTCTAAGAGGACTGTATCCTATTGTCTTTCGTCGAGCTGTTGGTACGTCGTGAGTGATTCTATTATAATCAAGGCCTCTCTCGAGAACATTTATCGTCTACCGTGCATCTAAATTAAAATATTACTTTTCAATTGTATTAGTAGTAGGTATTCACCAGCTATTGGGTTGATCGAAGTTTCTATCTACTTATACCTACTTTAGAATCTGCCAAGGTTGGAACCTTACATAATAATGGTCTTGCAACAAGCATAACTACTAGTATGCCTAATTTGTAATTTATTTTAAGAGAGATTCGATATATCAATGGTCCTGTGGATTCAATAATTAAAATTACTTCGGAAATGATGACATTGACGTATGTAGGTAATGATATCAATATCAGAAGTAGGTAGGCAATGTCCAACAATTTTGAAAAAAAATAAAATGTTCCAAGTAGGTGCCTATATATTTCAAGAACCGTTTTTAGAAACTGGTTTTGCTCATTTTGAAGCAAACCCATCTGGCTACTTTGGTACCTAAAACGGGATGATTTGTCTTAAATGAGATTCTAATCTTTAGTTTGATTGTGATCATTCAGCTAACTGAGCATGGCCTGTTCGTACTCGAACCTGCAGCTGCCGAGGGGGAGATAATAAAAATAGCAGTGGTTTCCTAAAAGAGAAATGATTGAATGAGATTGTGGCTGGTACTAGAAATGAGAGGGGAGCTTGAGGGGGTCTCCCCTTTTTCAGGTTCAAGTGCCGACATCCGGTAGTATCAGCGGTAAAAGATCAGCTGATTGTGACTGACAGGGAAGGAGGGGTCCATTTTCAAGATATAATGTCGGGCTGCGAGTAGTGCGAGTTAATTGGAATACATATATATTATGGTATGCGTACGTGTTGAATTCTCAAATACGAGTAGGTACGATACTACCGAACAACACTCCGTTTATCTTTGTTCTAACAAGCATTATAGGTAACCCTGGTTAGAGTTCTGATAAACTTTAGTATTTATTTAGTCCCAAACTACAGTATATTACTTAATATTCATTAGTGGAATACTAAAGAACACCCTTACATTTTGCAAAATTGATAAGAACAACAGGTACTAACCACTCTTCTTCAATTGCGTAGGTACTTAATATCTTTTAACATCTGGTGCGAGGCTTTACACTTACTTTCCTCACCCATACATTCACCCGAGAAATGTGACATGGCTATTTTTGGGGGTTTTAACGCTTATTTCGTCTCCCATGATATTTTCCTGGAGGGGTATTGTGAATTGTTTTTACTTGTATGAAAAAGTAAATTATGTGAAGAGAAAATGAAAAAATCCTTGGAGGGATATAGGGAAAAAACTCAAAATGTGCTTAAAACAAAGTCTTTTCTCCTTTTATGCTTAGTTTCTCTCCCAGATAACCAAAATTCTTACCCACAGTCCATCCTCTTTAGATTAGTTGAGGTGTTTATTAAACAATTAATTTTGTTGTTGTTGCAAATTTACAATTTTGTTATCATCCCTGCTTACAACACTACACCCGTCGATTTAATAATTTGAACTTGTGGAATGTATCTTTTCTGCTGGGGGAAGTGTAGTAAAATACCGGATCCGGCAACACCGCCGATTTTAAAGGGGGCCCGTTCGGTCCGGGTTTCCAGCTGTCACCTGCAGGCTGAGCCTGCCCTTATAGAACACCTGCCGCCCTCCGCACCTCCGCACCCACCAAAGACTCATCACTGATTCCATATTTTTACGACCTCCAAAACTAATTTTTGAGTTCGACCTTCACCGTTTGGACCAAATTAGGTACTTGTTCCTAATGGGCCAAAATCCCTCCTCATCGCAATTAATGTATATTTGAAGCTATGCTATTTTGTTTCCCAATATCCTGGGCTATTTGATTATCGCTATGAATAGTAAATATCTCCCAATGATGAACCAATCATACCACTTATTTCATCGTGCTGAATGGCTGGCACCTTTATATTTTCTCTATTCTGCCACAATGTTGATTTTGTTGGTGAAAAAGAATAGTGAAAGGTTTTCATCCTGTACATTACCTTGGCAGCCCATTAAGAAATTGATACCCCAAGAAATCAAGACAAAACGAAAATTTGTTATAAAATTTGAAATAAAAATAGTTTTTACTACTTCATAGGTGGCTTCATGATAAGTTGGTAGACATTTATTATCAATGCATCAAAAAGAGATGAGGTAAAATGGAGATTTCGATTTCATATTTGGACTTCCAATCGTATAATTGGTTACTCGAATGGCAAAAGCCTTGGGTCTTGGCCTATTTCACCATCGAGGATTAGGAGAATCGAGTAGAAACCGCAACTCGAATGCACGCCATCTTTAGCGGAGTCACTTCACTTCTTGCCATATCCAGAAGACCAGTTGTCGTATTGATTTTTACTTTTTCTAAACTTATTTCACCTTTTGAAAGGAAAAATGTACCAACTTGGTTAGATTGGTTGACACATGAAAGTAATGTAGTACCGTATATTTATATGTAGTAGGGCAATCACAAAAAAGTCAATACCTAGGTAGTACCTAATTACCCTCCATATTTTTGAACATGTGGGTATTCTTGTGCTTGAATATAAAAAAATCGATGAGCAGAAGGTTCTGTCATGGACGGTATGACTTACTGAGCGAATTTTCAAAGCACTTTTTTTCTGAGAATATCTTGGCTCTTTTGACCGATTTTTAACTTAAAAAATGCCATTAGAATTGTTTGAAAGGTTATTTTCTTAGGGAATTGTGCACTGATATAATTCGCCGCTTGCTGATGAACTTGAAACGATTGATTAACGAAAACAATAGATTATTTCATTTTTAAAACTATGTATAATTAAAATTTGACCCAAATGGACCAAAATGTTTAGCCTGTGAACTCATTCTTCTAGCCTTCTTCTGGTGTTACCTACTTAAATTTTGGATTTTTTTGACCTTTTGGAACCATCGAAGTAGCTGCGAAAACTTGATAACAATTTACCTCAGTGCAAATGGGCTCATTCAAGTGTTCAATAAGTGTGAATATCCCTGATAAATTATACCAAAGTACCTATGTGTTTGTAAATAAAGTAAACTAATGGGAGATTTACATTAAATAAAGTTGTATACCTAGTGATTTTGTTTGGAGTAAAATAGCACACGACAATAAAAATTGGTTTTTGCCCCGAATCTTCGAAACTTTGAAAAAACTGAATGGATCCGACAGGGAAGAGTGCATTGGCCGAGTTTCCTCATATAATTTATCGCGTGGAGCCACTTTGGGAGATGGTAAAGTAAACAAGTGAGGGTGAGGTGGAGCCTTTGCTCTCTCGAAATGCTAACAAACTCGAACGACCGCCGGATTCCACGTGGGACACGTGAGAGACACTTGCTCTGAGTCATCGTTATTTCATTAACGTTTTCTCACAGGAAATTAAACTTGGAACTAAAAGTTGGCAATTTTATACACTGCTGATGGTTGAGAAATCGTTGTTCAAAAATAAAATAATAAGTAAGCTACAGTACGAAAGTCCCAGAAGTTTTCTACTTTAGTACTCAGACACGATAAAGTTGGGCAGCCACGAAATCGATAAATGCATAGATGAACACAGGTATCTGGGCATACGTATGTAGATAAGAGCATAGTAAATCGTGGTTTGTTCGATCACTTGTCCAATATGGTAAGGAGGAAGGTGCATGAATATTCAAACTTGTCCGTTATGGGATGTTGTATGACATATCATGAAGGTAATACTCGTATGTTTCGTCAAAGAGCAGCATCCCGATCACGAGGAATCCACAACACTGCGGAACCTCGATAAGTCGAATATGAATTACTTGAAAACCTCCCGAACTCGAAGCATTTCTCCTGGCCCTTGAGAAAACCTCGTTCAACTCGAACTAAACGGAGAACAACTCTCAGTGATTTTCGGGGCGCCGAGCTTCGAGTAACTCGAAGTTGATAGTCCCTGAGCCAATAGTAACTCGAATAATTGTTTCCTACTTGTTATTCATACGTTTTATTTGCTCAACATACAAATCAAGTATTTCAACTTGAAAAACTTCTTAAAATTATGTGCTTTATGGAAATCATTGTTTTTCAAGATCAATTACCATCCAGCCTTGTGCATATTTCATTTTCCTACGTAGTTTTCCCTCCACTTGGGTTCCTATCGATGCTCCGCCTTCTCCCCCAAAAATTAATGTATACAGGGTGATTCACTAAGGGCTTACACCCCCCTAATTTCTCCTAGGATCCAATTAAAAAATTCGTTCTGACAGCATTCTACATAATTCTTTGAGAAAATATTCCAAAATAGATGAAAAAACGTCGTTTTTAGCCCATTTTTTAAGCTTTTCTCTCAAACTGCTCAAGCCTTGAAAATTCAAATTTTCATGAAAAACAAAATAAAATTCTGGATTTCTCAATGTTTTTGAAAAATCAAGAAATAATATGGGGGGGGGGTAAGCCTTTAGTGAATCACCCATAATAGGTAGTAGGTATATATACATATGTAGGTATATTCACGAAACTACTTACCAATATTCTTTTTCTGAAGCGAAACACTAAAAATGAGGTGAACAATTCAAGTTAATATATTCGAACTGAATGTGATATGTAGGTATGTGCTTTGAACGTGGTTAGCATATGTTAGGTACCTATGGGTTTGAATCACTAACAAACTTGGGAAATTCACTCGGAAAAAACGATGCTTCTATTCATACTTGCTTTCTATATCATTCAATGTTTCCTACTTGTTAATCATACGTGTTATTTGCTAAACATGGAAATCAAGTATGTCAACTTGAAAAACGTCTTAACGTTATGTACTTAATGGAAATCATCGTTTTTCAATAATTGAAAAATGTGGCATCGTGATCATGCTTTCTAGTTGTGGCGCAAGCGTTTGACGTGGACGTAAATAAGGACTACGCCATCAGAGGTAACTCCGTGATCCTCAAGTGTTCTGTGCCCTCATTCGTGGCAGACTTCCTTACTGTTGTGTCCTGGCACACCGATGCTGGGGAGGATTTCTATCCCAACAACGACTATGGTAAAGCCACTAGGTACCAGAGTATCCAATACGATTTGGGTTATTCCTTGTTAGCTCCAAGACTAGTATTGTCGATAATCCGTTATCACCAACGTCTTTTGAGTGTTGCGAAGATCTGAAAAGATCAAAAGCTGTCTCTGCTGTTGAGATCATGACAAGATTGAAACAGAACCAACGATGATGAATCGCTATAAGCTGATTTGTTGTGGTTCCTTGATCAAACAATGCAACGCGACAGTAGATTTGTTGTAAAGCTGTTCAAATTGCTTGTTCAAAATGGGATCCAGTTTGTTGAACATGTTCTCTCAGCGACGTTTGCAAAAGTTCGCTCTGCACTTAGAATGAATGGCATACAAGCGAACGCTTAGAACGAATGGCAACAAATGCCTGCTAGTCATCTATGTTGGTTCGGTTTGAATTTGTTTTGATCTTACCAGCTATAGAGAAAGCGTTTGATCTTTTCCGACCATCTTCTTCTTTTTCTTCTTCTTCTGTTACAGTGACTCTCGTTTTCTTCATTAACTTTTTTTGCTAATTTATTGAGGTTGATTCGGTTACTCCAGCTCTCAGCTAACTTCTAGGTACAATATAAAAATATAAGATGGTAAAAAATGCGACGTTTCAGTTGGAGAGTTGACAAGGGATGACCCATTTGGTCTATGGTAATCAACCCGGCGCTTTGCCAGTCAAATGACCTCATTCGAAAAAAAAGTGTCTTCGGGGTTCCATTCCTTCCAGTTCGTCCTTTTCTTTTTCCACCTTCATTATGTCATCTTTGTCTCTGGGAAGGATGAGGAGCTATTGTTTCTTAGTCACGTCGACGTGCCCATCTCTGGCTCGCGGAGCATCCGAATGCCTGTGGGCGGGTGTTGGATATCCTGCTATGGCCAGGGGCCTTTTCCGGCAAGATTTATGGAAATGCGTATACAATTCTATGTTGCCATATTTTCTCGTTGTGGTGTCGGGGTGTTGATCGAGAATGAACTTGACAACAAACGAAAGTGGATCTTTTGGCGAGTATCACCGCACCTACCGAATCAATCGAACTCGAAGTTTTTTTGTGCAGAGAACTTTAGGACACTGTTCTGGGAAACCTGTGGTGAGAGCTCTCAATCCGATAGATCTGCACATTGCTCAAGCACATTTACTTATGGGGGGTGCATATTTTCGCCCAAAACCTCCCTTCAAAATCTAACCACTCTGCCAATTCTCCCAATAGTTAGGTAAAATTATTGATCAATTAGTGTATGAATCATTGAAAGGATGATATAATTATAAAATTATTCAATAAAAAAAAGTTACTGATTGAGTTTTAAACTGTAATTTATTAATTGATTGTTATGAAGCAAAAAAAAGAATTTTCTGCGGATTTTCTTCTACTAAATATTTTGCCAAACTTCTTTGTGAGTGAAATATTGAAAATACTCGTACCTCATTATTATACAATATTAAATGGTCACAAAACGGTAGATGCTTCATAAAGGGAGAAATCCGATGGCATGATACTATGATAGAAATCCGCAATACATGGTGCGTTCTTCCTCTGTACAGATGGACCTTTGCAACTTTGCATAGTAATAAGGAGTTTGAAAATACTTTTTATAATAGTTTTGATTATACCACTGCATTCTGCAGTGCGCTGAGATTCAAATCCCATTTTAAACAAAATTTTATCGACCAAATTTGAACTAATATTGGGTTTTTGCAGGAAAAAATTATATCCTGAAAAGTTAACAAAATGGGACATGGTGCGTTCTTCCCCTATGGCCTTCCCTTTTAATTATTAAAACTCTCAATGAACAAGCCAAAATTTGACGGAAATTAGAAAAGAACACTGAGAAAATTCTAATCGTTCTTCTACATCATGTTTAACAAAATGCCGACTTATGGCATTGACGATTGACCTCATAATAGTTTTGCTAATCCCTAGCGATGTCGTATCACGTTGATCGGGTCATTACTATGAATCCCGATGCCGGAACTTAGCCTTCTTTGATGTGTGGGACTTACCACCGAAGCAAACCACTAGAATACCACTGATCCTCGTAGAGATGCAGGCAGCTGGTGTTGGACGGTCGCGGAACTACCAGCACTGGGGATGAGTCGTTGATCCACCACTTCCTGCCTCGCACCTTCTGCCGGAAGATCCGACCGCCCAACCTAATTAGTTCTCCCTCGATCCTCAGACGACTCCCATGTTCCCATCAGAGAATCTTCAGAAGCTGTGGTTTTCAACTCAACTCAAACCCTAATCCTCTTCAAGCACGAATTTCTTCATCAATACCTAATTTATACTTACAAATTTATTCTTAATAACCTCACTTGGACAAGAATTAACATCAAATATACAATCATCTCATGCGGAAAAATTATTCATAGTTATTCCCCAAGTTCCTTTGGAGGATCCTTGAGGATTAAGTGAATTTTTTGTTAAACCGTAAAATATTGAATTGTGATCCCGCAAGGTACCTCAACGAACCTGGCTTACACAATACACATAGAAAAGACGAGGCAATAGGTACTTATTTGTTTTACACTTGTGAAGAATTTCACACTCGTGTTACGGTCAAAACTCTGTTTCCATCACGAAGGGAGTGACTGAACGGTTTATAAAAGACATGGAACATGCTACTATTACTATGGATCATTACTAACTTGCTCGAAACCTATCGAAATTACCTATGTCACGAAAGTAGAGCGACTTTAGCAATCAGAATGACTGTACCGAATGTTTTCGCTTTGGTAGTGGAAACCGGTTATAATGAATTCCAAGTGATCAATTTTTTGTGGTCGGTGTTCGTTTAAACAAATGCGTTACTTAGTACGAGCTGTTCGTAGTTGGCGATAAGTTGCCAGTTACTATGTACCATGGCCGGTCTCCGTAGGTTTATTCCCATAATATGATTTTAGCGAATTTTCGAAGAAAATGAAGCTATTGCA
>JAEMON010000007.1:9849489-9875703 GCA_030264115.1 Lygus lineolaris
TGAACAAAAACTGGTTCCATGTCTGTCTGTCGGTCTGTCCGCATTTCCTTGTTGCAGCCAAAGCTTTTAGTTTTTTCACCCGATTTTGTTCAAATTTTCCGGGATTATGTAGGTAGGGCCCCTTGATCACCCAATATGAGTTGCATCATGATTGAATCAACGGTACGCTCTACGCATGCTCTAACGTAAATTTCATCCACAATTATGTTGACCTTTGTCTACATTGACAAACATTAACACGACCAAGAGTTTTGAACTCTGTTGACATTTTGTCTGAACCGACAAACAACAACACGATCAATAGTTTTGAACTTACACTATAAATTTTTTGATTTCCATTTTTCTCGGGCGCGAGAAAGCTATGTGCCATTTTCACTTGGCAGAGTATTTCATCCTACCCATTTCGTAATTTTGGTGAAACGCGGAAAAATTGATATCCGACCAATTATGAAGATGTTGGTCTAGTGATTGAGCGATTTATTACACGTGCGAAAACAAGGTTAATGAATGGAACATCCCTTCGAGAATGTCCGTGTACGCCTGATATATTTTATTTTCAATTTTTTATATGGACTAACGTTCCAGAATAAAAGCTCTATATCGTACGAGGGACTTTTACATACTTAGCTACGTATATATTTTTTTAATTATATGCCTGCGAGACATTATCGATAGATACTTGTACCTAATTTTAAAAAGTATATAGGTATATATTTACCTTGCGTAACCCGCACGTAAACTTTGTAATTTTTGGTCGGACGATGAGAATTGGTTTCGAACAATGTTAATATTATGTTCGTTTGAGAAGTGTATTTATGTGGTGCATTGACCTCCTATCCTCGACGCCAGTTTCGTGGAATGATTGAGTTTTATAGACTCCATTATCGCAGTATTGAGAATAAAATACCCATGCTTCCAAGTTCAATTGTAGTTATTAGTGTCGATGTACGTTGGATCAGCCATCACTTCTGTGACCGAAATCTTAACCGTTTTTCTAGTTGTTGATCAATTCTACGAGTCAAGAGTGAACGACGAGTTCGTTCTGAGAGGAAATGCGGCGGTGGTGAAGTGCCTGTTGCCCAGCTTCGTGGCAGACTTTGTCCAAGTGGTCGGATGGGTCGACGCTGACAATGATGAATACGGTTTCAATCAAAGACCCGGTAATTTATGTGGTAATTAGTGGGAACATTGTCAATGTTGGATGTGTGTTTCCTCCCATCACCAATCCTCTCTTTGTCCAATTCGAAAATCCTAGGATTTAGAATGTTGAGGGTAACAGCAGGGACTGCGGATTTGACATGTTTTTCTTTTACGAAATAGCAACACAAAACACCACTGATTTTTCTGATTTTCCACAGTTGTTGACCAGGAGTACGATACCAGGGTCATTGATGAGTACGTTCTTAGAGGAAACAGCGCCATCCTGAAATGTCTGGTCCCAAGTTTCGTGTCTGATTTCATTCAAGTCATCGAATGGACATCTTCCGACGACCGATCATTTACAGTTACCAATTTCCAAAGCGGTAAATAATGTATAAAATTAGAACTCAAAGTTCATGATGATCTATTAAGATGTTTTGTTGATCCGACCCCGCGCTTCTCGTACACCATCTCTCCAAGACGTTTTCTGGCAGTATGTCAATTAAAATTTGGTTTGCGGTATGAGCTCTCCCATCACCAATTCTCCTCATCACTAAGTTCTGAAACTGTACGGTCCAGACTGCTGATCATGTGATTTTAGTTCTTGCTGGTAACATAAATTTTCTTAGCATGTCGTGAAAACTAGCATTGTTGTTTCAGTTGTGAATCAGGTGTATGAAGTTCAAGTCTATGACGTCTTCGTCATCAAAGGCAACACGGCTGTTTTCAAGTGCAACCTTCCTTCGTATGTTTCCGATCACGTCGAAATCACTTCCTGGACAGATACACAAGGGAATAGTTTCATTCCCAATGAAAAATACGGTAAAAACTGTTCCCCACTTCGATGAGAAATATTTGTTCTAAAAACCAAGTACCTCAAAATTCCCCTTTCATTCGGTTCTAGCTTCTGTACTGTTCCAAGAAAAAACTTCTGCCAAGTTAGGTGGGCATTACAGCTTCCTCGCTTTTGTAACATGGACGTACAGAATCAGTTAGTGAACATTTCAGCAAAATTGGTAGATTAGTTCCGGAGCCTATAAAAATAAATTTCAATTTTGGACATGCGCAGTTGCCATCACTCAGGTAATTAATCAATATTCTCAGGTAATTGTCTTGGAGTCAGCCCTCAACTACACTCCGAATTTGAGTGAAAAATGTCCATTAGGAACTGAGAAATCGTAGTTTCAGTAAATTCACGTTTACGCATGCGCCCGATGGCTATGAAATTAATAGGGGGCTGTCTAGGGGCTACCCCGAACTATCTGAAGATTTCACCGGAATTGGTCGAATAGTTTCGGAGTTATGGCTATAAAACTCATTTCAAAATTTCGCATGCGCAGTAGGTACTACTGATAATAATCGTGTCGAAATTCGAAAGCAATTATTGTCAACCTCTAACAACTCTCCGAATTCAAGCGAAATAGGTCAATGTGGAACTGAGAAATCGTAGTTTCAGTAAATTCACGTTTGCGCATGCGCACACGCTGCTAGTAGTCCGATTGCTATGAAATTCATAAGGGACCTTTCTAGAGTCTAATCCGCGTAATCCCTAAAAATTTCACCGAAATCGGTCGAGTAGTTCCGGAGCCCATGACAACAATTTGACAAATGATCCAATCGTGACGAAATTCATAGGTGATTGTCTAGAAGTCAGTCCACAACTATTGGTTTCTAGTCAGCCCCCAACTACCCTCCATATTTGAGCGAAATAGGTCAATTAGGAACTGAGATAACGGGGTTTCAGGAAATTCACGTTTGCGCATGCGCTCACACTACTAGTGGTCTGACGGCAATGAAATTCATCGGGGACCGTCACGGGGCTAACTCGCATAATCCCTGAAAATTTGATCAAATTCGGACCACAACTTAATATAGTTTTGCCTGATGGGACAAGGAATTGCCACAGACAGACAGACATGGAACCAAAATTGTTCAGAAAGCTCTGAAACGTAAAAAGCAAGTGGAAATTTCGATTTCGGAGGACACAAATTATTTTCATTTCTTGCGTTCTTCCTACCTTCGGTAGTGAGGAAGCAAAATTAGCATCCACACAGCTGTGTAAGTGGATGCATACTTGGTGTTCGTCATGGCTATTCTTTGTTGGGAATGAAATGTGCTCAGCTTTCTTCTCTTAATGTTTTGTTTTCTTCTTGAATGTCAGTTTAAATAATTAAATAGGTACATCACATTAGTTGATTCATAAAACAAACGCCCAATTGAATAACATTGGCTTGCGAACTTGCCTTCAACTCTCAGTACCTACTACTTAAAACTAGTAGTAACTAGATTTCCATCCACTCCAAATGTCGTCATGATTTCGCAATCTTTGGAACGCTAAAAAATAACAAACAACTCCCGACAACAGATTATGAAGTATTTTGTAGTCATCGGTAGATACTTACTCTCGCTCGTTCGCTGATTGCATCATGTTTCATCTGCAATTTTAAATGATTGTGAAACTTGCCAGAAAGGCCAATAACAAGCCTCGCATTCGTGCAAGAAAGCGAAAAAACAAGTTGTCCCCGAAAATCAAAATTTCCATTCGGATTCTGCATTTCGGAGCTTTTTGATCTTGATTATGTGTCTATCTGGTGGTCGATCTTGACACAGGCAAAACTATATGATATTATAGCCCGGTTGTGATGGCAGGCATTGTGAGGGTTAGCTCCTATACGGTCTCCTATTAATTCCATCGCCCGCCGTTGGAGCAAATAAATAAGCAAAGAAGAATCAACGAAAACAAAGGGGAACAAAGTCTTAATCGTGTTGAATGTTTGTCAGTTTAAACATCTTATTTTAAAATATAAAAATGAATTATTATTTTCATCCTCCTAATTACGTAGATAAGTCCGTGTTTCAGTAAGTGAACAAGCTTTACTGCCCACCAAACTTGACAGACGTTTTAAAAATCAGTCCCAATTCCTACCTCAAGCCAAACAAACTTGCCTCCAAAAATAATTCCAGCATTTTCCCTTAAGATAAATACAAATTTCTGCGCTGCGGTTGGTAAAACATTTTTTTTTCTTTTTTTTCAGTCGGACATTTGCATTTATTCGAGACTGTTGTTGAAAAAGATGCTATTTGTTGGATTCCAGCTCATGGTGATTCCTCGGGGTTTCACTGTGGGTTCCACCATGCATAAACCCTTGTGGATCTCGTTTTTACATCCCATTGAACGGAGTTGTGCATCTTTTGAAAAGTCGGAGATTTCCCATTCATACTGAGGAAGCCAATTAAACTGCATTTTCTGCAACAGCGAACTTCCTACCAGCTCCTGTTGTCAAACGTTTCAGACGGTGATGATTAATAAACCTCTTCAGGGTTGCTCGGCTATGGTGATGAAGCTTCTATTGGTTCGTTGAATAATTTCTGATGGTCTGAGCGGCGGGCTTGAAGAAGTGCTCTCCAATTAATAATTTACCTCTTCCCCAGAAATTGTGATTGTGCTTCTTCCATCCGTCTATCGTTTTGTTGTCTGCATATTTCTTTCTTTGATGCTGTTGTTATAATGAATTATATTCATGTTCTTGAAGAAGATCTACCCGATTCCTGATCTTACACCAGAAATAGTATGTTAAAAATTTATTGATCATATTGAGGATAGTTTATAAATCATCTAGGTACTCATAATTTTGATCCCGGGCTCATCTCGTGCTTGCAAGTTGTTCATCTTGATATGGAAGAGTTTTGTTCTTGAATTAGGGCTCTAACCAGAGTGTCAGGAATGATTCAAACATTTTTGAATGAAATAATTACTCAATCAGCTACTTTTCGATTTATTTGGTTTGTGAAGAATAGAGCTGATATCGCCCCTTTTCTATCACTGTCTAGCTCATAAGACTCCCACTGTCTCAAATTTATTTTTTCATCTCTTCAAGACTCCGTTACGTATTTTTTCTTCCACGCATCAAAACATTCAGTGGTCGTGATCACTTCTTCACACCAGATTGGACTTCAGCCTCCAATATTGGCAACCATCACCTTTAGGCTCGTTTAGCGTCACCCAGCCTTGTCACCGTTCATGGATTTTTTGATCTTAAAATTTGTACAATGACCGGGAAAGTGTAACTGATAGTCACTTTGTGATCCTTGGCAATGATAAACCGACAAAGATTAATTCAAGTCACGTTCATGACGTGACTAAATGATTGTTTTAACAACTATTATAAAATAAGGAGTGTATTTAGTAATGACTAAATTTCACTCTCCACCACATTTTGATACCTACTATATTATAATTAAGGGTGTTCCGGCCAGGGTGTGAACCGTCATCAAAAATTCGCAAATCTCTGGAATTATGGAGTTCCCGAGACTCACTACAAATCTCATTACTACTTCTTGCCAATATATTTTTTTTAATTTTTTTTTATTAACCGCCCCTTTCCCCCTCCCGTTACCATTTTACCGTTAAAACATTTTTCCATCTTTTCCCAGCCAATAATCGATTAATTTGAAATTCGTTTTTCGGCATTCTTTCTATTTTTTATTCTGCAAGGCAACGCACTATCAAAATTTAAAATTCTAAATTTAAAATTGATAACAAAATGTGAAATTTTAGAAATTTGAAATTTCGATAGTGTGTTGCCCTGCAGAATTAAAAAATACGAGAGTTAAAAAATCGATTATAGGCTGAGAAAAGTTGGAAAAATGTTTCACACCACTGGCGGAACCCCCTCCAAAACAATTGATTTGGCAAAGGTGCTAACAATAAAAATGCCTACCCATGATTTTCTCTGCAGAATCTGAAACATTAGTTTAAGATAAAATCCACCAAGTATTATACAAATAATTGTGAATCGTGACAGATTTGAGGAATAATTTGTAAGAAATTATTGTTAATGTATAGTTGTAGATCGATAACCCTACCGGAAAGTCAGGCAAAAAATGTAGGTATAAGGAGTAGAATATTTCCAACACATTTTAGAAATATAAGGCTTCAAGAAGCAGTTTATTAGCATTTCCATATTTACGGCTATGTGGTTGACGGGCGTAGAATGCAATAGCCTGCAGCGGACGTACCCTCTGCTATAAATATTATTCCTTCCCCGCATTTTCCATGTTTGTCTCGTCAAGCGCTGAAACTTTCTCCGTTGAGTGTGATGTAAAGAAGAATAATTTAAGAGTGTATAAATGAAAATACACGTTCAAAAATTATTTAATCGTTTGGAACTTTTCTCATGAACCGTGATAAAAAATACTGATTTATTTTTATTGATTTTTCCTTCTATTTTACGGTTATTATTTCTTCTGAATACGAACTAAGTGTTCTCCTACTGTTTTAACTCAATGAGTGAAAAACCTCCTAAATGTTTCTAACCTGTTTCGCTCTGAAAACTCGTCATCATTGACGTAGCACAGGTAGAATGTTCCAGAAAATGCTTGCGCAAATTGAACTTTCTTCAAGTTTGTTTCTCGCCCACTGTTTCGAGTAATTGGTTGACTTGAAAACTCTGTTCATTCATTACCGAACCAACAAGTCGGGTATTCAATTCTTTGCTTTTATTTCAAAATATCGTCCCTTACCTCTTCACTGGAGTTTGGATATTGTGTTCGAGAAAAACATTATTAGGAACTAAGCCCGGTTCTTTCGTGTCATGCCAAAAATTCGAGGGGTTTTCGAGAAATTAGCTTGCTACAAACGCTATTATTTAATATTATATAGGTGTATTTTTTATTTCTAGTTTTTAGTTTTGTCGTTTCAAATCCAATCCTGACGATTCACAGTCGTTTTATGACTTCGTAATTTATTAAAAATAAGTAGGTAACTTTTTCATAGGTATTATTTTCTGTAAGTAGCTTCCTGTACCAATCAATAGTATTCCAACCTAGTTTTTATTCGCATTTTCAAGTTATAGGTATTTCTAACTGGTATTTCTTACTGTAGCTTAGTTTCTTACTGCTCTATTTCAAATATTCCACATGTACCTGCTTACCAACTTTCTAACGATTAGCTTTTGATTTTAGTAAATTTAACTGATCAGAGACTTATCTACTCAATCAACGTTTTGAAAGTAAACTTTTATTAGTCCTAATCGTACTAATTATAGTAATTATAAGTTATAACTACCAAAATAATCTTCGTATAATAAATTGAGATTTAGAATTATTTGTCGATATTCAGGTAGGTCGTATTTGTTACAGAAATTGATTTAATAAATATAAGGTATCTATTCAATTAATAGAAAAACCTTCAACCTACCTTGATAAGTCCCTATTCGGATGCGATTGTAATGAATTAGCATCTCATATTATTACCTTCACTTACTTACCTGCTAATTTATTATTACTTGCTTGACTCCACAATCAGGATAAATACAATACATTAATATAATATAATACCTATACGTCTTGTGAGAGAACCCCCCATATATTTATTTTCTTTTTGTCCGCTACTAATTTATTGTACTTTCGGTACTCTCAAGTTACTATGATATCGGTGTGCTATTGTATTATCTTTGAGTTTATTGTACTTGCGGTATTCTCAAGTTACTACGATTCGGTATACTCAAGAAAGCACGATGTTGATCATGTTGACCGCTCTTCTCCGATCTTCAAACCCCCGTGAAGATGGCTTCTTTTGCCGTTTACCATTTTTGGTTACAGTCTGTTTTCCCAATTTAAAGAAATAATTGTATACATGGGGAAAAGTATAAGATAGGATGGTACGACTTATCTGAATTATATATTCGGACTTTTCTTTATAGTTTATGGGAACAGGTTAGCTAGAAGTTCAAATGCCAAGAATGCGAGAAGTACACAAGTTTTGTCCAAAAATTATACGTTCAATTACCTAACTATTTTATCTTTAATATTTCGCATCGAACACGGTTCCTCCAATCTAACAAGAACATGCATGTATATGATTGGGATACAAATTCGAGTTCCGCACATCATCTGCGTTGGCAGGTTGTCTTCTTCATTTCAGCGTTCTCAAATTCTCAAATTTTTCTTAAACCTGCCTACTGCTCGATTTGACAGTCCGATTTGTCTGGTGTGTTCCCAGTTGTGTCCCAGAGCTATGACGTCAACGTTATGGACGAACACGTCCTCAGAGGCAATGCTGCCGTTTTCAAATGTCACATCCCCAGTTTCGTGGCGGACTTCGTTGTCGTTGCTTCTTGGCTCCAAAATGGCGATAACGAGATTATGCCCAACAGAAACTATGGTACTTGGGTTTTCTATCTGTCCCATTAGGTTTTCTGTCAGTCAGTGGCAAGATCTTTGGTTCGAGGATCCGCTTTGACTAGATCTTTCTGTGCTCTGTGATATCCATCTCGTCGGTTTTCAAAAAACGCTTTTGAACCCTCAATTCACTTCTCCTATCCTTAACCCTTCCCTGTTATTCCTCCCTTCCAGTGTGAGTGAGGTCATTTTATATCGAGTGAGCAATTCATTGTCATATCAGACATCCCTTTTACCGTCGTTTCAGATCTACCTACCTGTCCTATTCACATGTCTTGTATGACAATAAATTACTTACTCTGCCATGTCCAACTAATTTTCTCTTTTCAGCTATGTGAGTATTTGAAACAAAAATCATCGGAATTCATTCATAATTTCATTAGCGTCAACCAGGTTTCTCAAAACCACGCCTTAGGCATCTTCATACAAATGTTGACAAATTATTACATATTTACACATTTTTGACGTATTCCTTCTTTAAACACTCCAGTAGATTCTGAAAAGCCATTATCAATTTCTTCAATCACCTCATTTTCATCGAACGTTAATTATTTGGATTTCCGTTGATTCGTGTTTCTTCCTAATTGTGCACCCAGAATAGCCAATCTATGTAGTCCTTTTTCACTAATGTAAATCTATTTATTATAGTACTTTGGTCTTGTAGTAAATTTTGATTATTTTTCTACGACTCCATTCATGAGCCTATGATGGTAATCTGAGTGTGCATTTTGGAATTTTATGTCAATTAACTCTAGGGTGTTGAATTTGAGTTGATTCATTCAACAATATTGATTAATAGGTACGAATGTCTTCGGTACTAAATTCCGGTCAAGTTCACAGCATACAGTTCATATTTCTAAACTACTTTCATATAGGTACATAGATACTTCCTGTTCCTTTCAAGGCTCAACATAAATTTCTGCTTTGGTAACTCAAGTTCATAATTTTTTTTGAACATTCAGGTTTTTGACCGTAGTTTTGTATCTGATCGAAAAATATTCGTATTTCATCCATGTTTGCAAGTTGTAGCTTGAAGAGCTCAGTAGCTTGTCCTTGTACTTACTCTACCTAAAATATCAATCGTAAAATGATCTTCTTGCCCCAAATCTGATATTGTCACGACAAACTGTTAGTCGTCACGGTTATTTCGTGTACCCTCCTTTCAGTAATTTACCCATTATTTATGGGGGAGTTTTTCTCGCGGAAATCCAACTTTATCTGAGCCGTTGTGGTTTTTTTTTATTCATGAATTGCGTGGAAACAGGCGACCGTTCGTCGTACGCACTTGAATATTTCATCCTAGGAGGCCTACGAGTATTCCGTGACTGTTGTTGACGTTTGAAATTTCCTTTGTCCTTCCTTCGAACAGGTACGTAAAATAAGACGTCAATGGAAGTCTATACCTTATTTTAATGGGTAAAAATCTATTAACACCAAAAATAAATTGATCGAACTAGAATTAATCTTATTAGATCCCACAATATTGTGTATATGTTTTTCCAAATAAATTTATGTTTCTCCGCTCAACAACTTACAGCTTGCAAACAACTGATGAATTTTATATTCTTGAATTAATTTTTTTTGTATTTTACCATTTTTCCGCTCACGGTGCAGTCTGTTCAAATAGCTCAACAAGCTAAAATGCGTTCTTTTGCTCAATTATTTCGATTTAGCACACTTCGTAAGGTCTTCAAAGTTGGTGCACACGTTCCTATGAAAACATAATTATTACAAATTAAAAATAAGTAATCAAAAAAATTATTTCAAAACAGATCAAAATATTCAAACAACGCACAAATTAAACAAAACCCATGAGCATTATTTTTTGCACCGTGAGCGGAGATCAACTGAGGGAAA
Organism: Lygus lineolaris; assembly: GCA_030264115.1. Lineage (NCBI taxonomy): Eukaryota > Metazoa > Arthropoda > Insecta > Hemiptera > Miridae > Lygus > Lygus lineolaris. The sequence continues at coordinate 9,859,669 of JAEMON010000007.1, forward strand.
TTTGCTTGATCTGAAATTAAATGGCATTCTCTGCCTGTTCGAATCAGGATATATCGAAAATGTTGTATTTCAGAATGCGTACAGTTCAAGTTTTTGTCGTATTCGTACCAGCCAATATCTCACAGTTGAAACTAGCTGCTGCGTCATTTCAGTTCGATTTCAGTCTGAAAATGGATGACACGCTATTTTAAATCTGAATAAATAATGTGTATGGTTTCTATGCCACTCACGGTAAAACGAGAATCATCCGAAAATCCGTCAGGGTTGCTCGCATTTGATTGGGTGTCATTCATTTTCACGGTTGAATCGATTGATCGACGGTTTAGGAGCCTCGAATATGGTAGTAGGAGGTTGGGCCTAAAGATAGACTACTCGTGCTTCTTCATTGGGATACCTGTTTCGGTTTGTTGGGAAACATAATACTGTTCAACAGTTCTATACTAGTTACTTCGAGGTCTTATAGGACGCTGATCACGATATCATGAATATACCAAAATCATCTCATCAAAGTAAGTCCGTTTCGTTTGGGGGCACCCTGGTATAGTTAGGCAGTTCTATAGTTACATTTCACGAGGGTTTTGGCTTAGAAATTACTCTGATATGCCGAAACAGGTATCCCGATCAAACGTTTTATGCACAACTATAGTCTTATTTTACTCGTAGATTTTCAATTTCGAATTGAGAAGTTTCATACATATGAATAAATTCGGTCAAGATTTCAACAGTATAATAGAAAGTGATTATTCGTTCATGAACGACGTTTCTATCTCTCAGTGAAACTTGAATTAGAATATTTAACTTCCTTAACAAATTAATGGTCTGCTTAACATTAAATTTGACGTTATGTTCGTAAAATCATTTTCTATTGTTTATTCCTTTCTCCGCACTCTTCTTCATTTCTAATAGAAAAAGAGAAATTGAACTTACCTGTTGCACTACAGATTGCTATAAAGTTCGGAGCATATGAAAGTACAAATGAGCCAATAATGATAAATTGTTGACAATGATTCGCATTGGAAGCTTCCATTTTAATTTTAACACGTGAAACATCTCAATTTGAAAACGATCAGAATCAACCTCCTACAGTATAATTTCGATGATGTACTTGAAATATTTTCATCGAATTTCATTGTGGGTTTGTTTGTTTCTCGTTTCACCTTTTAGATGGAAAGTATTTAGTGTTGCCCTCTGGTGAGCTCCACATCAAAGACGTTGGTCCAGAAGACGGTCAGAAGTCGTACCAGTGCAGAACCAAACACCGGCTTACGGGAGAGACGAGGTTGAGCGCGACGAAAGGGCGATTGGTCATCACTGGTGAGTAACCGCTATCGGCACTACATTCATCCCCATACTTCAATCAATCTTCCTGGAACCAATCGGATTAGACAAGGCCTACTCGTTATACCGGGTGATTCCTTAAACGTGTGTATAGACAAATTGGGGTCGACTGTGTTGATCGAAAATGTGAAAGAATCCTCAGAAAGTTACGCAAAATAACATTGTTGTTTCCCGAAATAGGATGGGGAGATCCCCATCTCCCAAATTTCAACAAAGTAAGGAGTTTCTTTCAACTTAGCCAGCTATACTCTAACAAATTTTAAAAATTGTATTCAGAAATTATAATAATAAATTTAGTCGGTACCTTGTACTTACTCTACCAAATTGAGTTTGTCATTTATTGATTTTTTGACAAATTGATTGATTATTCTGATAAAATACGGGTCAACTGGTAGGCTTATTTGTGTCTTTTCTAAAGTCTTCCGAGGGTACCTACTGAATTCGAAAATTATTGCCGTTTCAAATTTGTTTTACATTTGATCGGAACGTTTGATTCGGAATCAAGGATTCATACGGTTTTGAACTCTCAAAATGGGCTAGTTTCATAGAATAATTATGCCGAATCTCATATATATCTAACGTAATTTTTTATTCCAAACCTATCTAAACCTTCAATGTTTCAGTTTTGCTCCCTACTTTTTCTTTATCTGGACGAGCCCACAACAAAACCTATTTATTTGATTGATTCGTTGAAGTTTTTATTGAACTTTTAATTTTTTGAAACTTGTCCCAAACTTTAAATTCAGGCTAACATTAATTTGACAATTAATAACTAACAATATTCTGTTCAGTAGTTGACCCCAGTTTTTTCATGAATGCTTCACGTGGAATCACCCAGTACTACGATTACTATTAAATCATCATCGCCATCAAAACTAAGGTGGCTTTTTAATTAGGTAATGTTTGTTCCTAATCATTAGTTTTTCGATTTTGATGTTCCAGGTAAATTGGTAACAAAAATGCATTTTCATACTGCTTCCGTCTTTTCATGTCCCATCATTTTCCATTCTACAAAAGGCCTGATAGCATTATTGGAGTCAGTGTACTGGTCCTATTGTAATAAATACTCGTTTATACTCATATTATGATGTCTACTTGATCATAGTTTGCCTTATTTCGTTGAATGGAATGTCGAAAATGCGTTCAACAATTATAATTCACCAAGATATATGATATATGAATTAAATAAATCTGCCGGGATGATCCGCGAGTGTTAGCTGTACCGGCATGTACTATACAGGATGTTTCAAAGAGATTCGTACTATTAATTTTAGAACACTGTGGCATTTGGTGGGCTGAAAGCTGAAGTGAACGATGAACCACTTGTGGTGATTATTATAGATTTTTTTTCGTTTGGTGCTGGATAATGCTGAGGGAAAGGTCTCAAAACCTCCATGAAGTTTTTCTTTGAATTTGTTTTCATCGTTAACAAAAAGTCGTAGTAGGTAGTCTTGCGAAGAATGTAATGGCACTTAGGATTGACAAACACGCGTGGTACATAGGCCTTTCCAAATTTGTAATTTACTCGTACACAATAATATGTTTTGATTTTGACAGCGAAAAATATAAGTCGATAATATTAACATAAACGTTGTGTGTGAAAAGTGATGTAGGTTATGACTAGGTAAATAAATTTCAATAACAATCAAATTATAGAACGTTAAAATCGCTGTATTAATATTCTTTGAGAATTTTCTTGTACCGGAAACCCTTTATTTTTCTCCCGGCTTATAGAAAGAGCTCGCTTACATTCTGCTGCTCATAGCTCGTCATCTGTTCGGCTAGATTCTTTATATAACTGGTTTCAGAGCATCATTTTTGTCTTTCTCAGCACATTAGCTCCTCAATACAACCTTGTGGCTTCCAAAAACATACCGATCATTTCTTTGGCAGTTTGATCTCTTCAGTATTTTTGACCAAGAGTTACAGTTTCTGAAATGATGCGACTCCTAATTGAAACTCCTATATTTGAACGATTTTAACACAACCGATCACACCCTAATATACTTCGTTGTTGTTTGAATCAACTAAAATCGTATAATTACTTCTACTTATACCTTATATCGACGTTTCCCTAACTCGATTCCCTCGGTTTGATACATTTGAATTTTATTTGTGAACAGAATATTATATATTAGTTAATTGAATATAATACGAAGGAGCGAAAGGATGGAGAACATTCGAAATAAATGCTGACGAAAAACCACCATAATTGTTATCAAAAACATTTTAACCAAGAAAGCAATCATGGAATTCATGTTAAGTTCTAACCAATCGAAACATACTCGTCATTTAGGCTAATATAGTTCGTTTCCAAGGTGTGTCCTATTTCCTGTCACTACTACAAAATGTTTCGAACTTAAAAAAATGTAATGCTGTATTTAGTACGAATTTCTACCTGCTGAGGTTCTTCGTGACTACTTATGTTCTTTCAATAATCCCCTTATCGGGATTGTTCGTTTGTTCGAAAAATCAAGGATAGTGAAAAACCTTTTATCCATCCAAAGAGTTACATGACACATGGTTCACGCTCTTACATCCTTCTCATATTTTTTTAAATCTAATTGGATATTAACTACCTACTTTCATGAAGTTCGTACGTATTCTTCAACTGAGGCGATCTTTAAATTAATATGATAGTGTTGCTAGATCTAAAAAGTAGGTCTCCAATTACCTGCATTCCTACCATTTTCCTTCCTCGTAGCTAACAAATTTTTATCCAATCAACTTTTATTCGTCAAGAACACAGTCTGCATGGGCATATTGCACTTCACCACGAATGAGCTCGTTTTTTCGAGAAAAAAAAAATCAATTTATTCACAATAATTTCAATGGGGAATTCCGGTGTCGGAATTTTGCATTTTTGACTTCAGATTCGGGTTCAGCACCCTATAAAACTCTATAGTTTTAATTTTTTAGCTCAAAGTGTTCATTGGGTTGGCTGCAAAACGGGTGAGAAGATCTCGTGTGACGTCACCTGTTCTGAGGAGCGAAGGGTGACGTTATCTGTATCGATTTTACCGTACTCGTTTTCGCTCACTTCCAATCATCGGATACCCCACATATAGCACCTTTTTGGAAAGCTATCACTGAAATCTTTCAGTTTAACGAATGAGATGGAACAGCCGGAATTATGATCCATTATGTAGTGTTTACCTCTGCCCATTATGATTTTTCCATTAAATCCAGTTTTAACTCATAAGCCCCTGTCGCTGCTACACATCGACAGCATTGGCTTTTAATGGTTAAGGGCTCCTCAAAATTACAAAATCAGAAGATCCAAAATTGCGGGCTAACCAACTAACAACAAATGCAGTTCGAGTTCAAGTAGATGGCTCACTTACGTTCGGAAAATGACCACTTTCATCAGTGTTTTGTTTAGTTATCATATAGGTATACCTAATTTTATTCTAGAATGCGCACTATTTTATTTAGTTTGGCTTCACGTTTGACCGCTCGACCGTTCAATCTAGAAGGTCTCTTGCATGAAGCCTCGATCCCGCCCCCACAAATCGCCGTAGGCGTAGAAATTTCAAACCGACTCAAAACACTTGATTGGATAATAAATCGCTCGCGAGAACGGATGAAATCTATTGGAAGCTTCCTGCGTCGACCTACGCTCTCCTCTTGCCCCGTCAATTCCTTGCCTACTCCATGACTTCATCAATTTCTATTAACCCGAAAAACCGTCGTTCTTCCAATCGGTCTCAGACATCTTCTTTTGGTATCCTCTGTTCAAGTTGAAATTATAGTGATTGATTTCATCTTTCATAGTACCTAACTAAATTCGATTCTTTGTTGGCTAAGATAACTGATTAAATCGAATCTTTTGGGGATTTAATATTCCTAACTCAACATTTGGCGCAGGTATTATGCGCGAGATTCCATAGTGATAATAAATTATCTAGATTCAATCCCTGATTTTAATTAGGTAGTCAAAGGATTATTCTAGTACATTGTAATGGTCATAATACTGATAAATTATTCTATTGGTTCATTGAGTTCTACATAGTTTGATCTTCTTATTTTTACTACAACAAAAAAAGAAAGAAATCATTAAGAAGTATATCTCAAGAAGCAAACCTAAATGTATGTATATATATAGGAAGCAAACCAAAAAAATATCCCCGCTTCACAGAATATTGGACAATGTTACCAATTAATTTGTTCAAGTATCGGTTGTCCCGTCACATTTTGAGTCTCGGTCGGTGTTGCCCAAAAACATACCCAGGTCAGGTTGCAAATGATTACACAACGGTTTATTATTTTCTGTATATTAAAATTTCATTGGGTTCTTCACACCTGTTCTTCACCCCTTGGAAATGACAATCAGTAACGCCAAACTTCATTACTCAAGTAGACCCCAAAATAAACCATAATTCATTATGCAAAATTTCATTGCTACTTTCTGATTTTTTGGATTCTACGTACTTATTTTGACACGTTAAACATCAACAATTTTGATCTCAAAATTAACCACAATTCATTATACAAAATTTCATTAAGTCTTCCTGATTTTTCGGATTCTACGTACTTATTGTTAAACATCAACAATTTTGATGGAAGTTAAAAAAATTGTTTTCGTACTCGATTGAAAAGGATTAATTCATACCTAATAAAGGAAAAAAATAATTTTTTAACATAATTAAATAACTGTGACCATATATGCATTTCTTCAACCACATCCTAAACATCCTAGTCCTTTATCCTTTGAACACTTCGGCATGCTTTACCCTTCTCCCCGTTTTTCAGTTTTCTTTTCAAATATTTTCAGCTAGACAAAATTTTCGACGCGAAGGAAATTCCGTGTCTTTTTCCCCCTTTGTTCGCCTCATTTCAATCCTTAAATGAAAGAGGAGTGGTATGAAAATGTATTTTAAATTTAAGGAAATTTATTACTGTCTTTTGTTATTGTTTGATGATTGGCATGCTATCAGGGCTGGCTTGGCTTTTTAAATTATATACTAGGAAAATGTTTTAATTTTATTATCGTTTGATAATACCCAAAGATACATATTCGCAGATTCGAAAACTATCCTTTTCAAGATTGGCTCGGGTGCAAAACTTATGATCCTTTGGTGAAGAACTTTTTCAGTTCGATCAATAATTTACTCAGTGATGATTTCACCTATTATTTTATCGAAGGTTCAATAAATTGAGTAGGCGAAATACAATATGTAGGGAACATAGCATTTAGAGTGGTCTTTATCTTTCTGAACATTATTGGGGGCTTTGATAAACTCAATCCTCAGTGTGCATGTGTTTGTTACTCCAGAACGGTGACTTGATTGCCATTTCAAATTTCATTTTGGCTGATGTCATGATTGAGATGCAATTACACTTTCAAAACAAAACAATTATTGGTCCTACTATTGTTTGGTTGTTTGAAATAAAATATGGCTGAAGGGTACAATTCTTATTCGTGTTACTTACATAGCTATTTTAAGGTAGTTGATGAATGTAATCTAGAGATTATAATTTTTTCAAAACTGAATGCTAAATGTCGACTACTTTAATATAAATATACGGACGCGTTTCTTGAACCATAACAATTTTTCCAACCGTACGTTTTAATCCAATAGAACTCGGAGGACTTTGAAGTGGTCAATGACATTTTTCAACATCATTCGAAAATTCAGCAAATGATTGGGCTAGGTCAGAATAGGTCCAGATAGATTGGAATGACGGAATCGTTTCACGGGAGTTTCATCCCTTTTATAAATCAGTTTTTCAATTATACAGAATTTTGGATATAGGATAGATTTATTAATATACCTACTCGTAGATAGACTTTAACCACCTCGTTTCTGAGTGTTCAATTCTCCCTTTTCACGTTAAACTAGTGGTAAGAACAAAATGATCTTTCTTTAGGTGTCTAAATTAGTTTTTCTGCGTCCCTAGAATCTTTAGATCTATTCCAGACTGTCTATTAGTAGTTTATTTTCTTGCCAATTTTCAAAATGTGAACTTCATAGGTATCAAATTACATCAGATTTGATAATATCTATAATGATTTTAATGGTTGACCAACTTTAAGGTTTATCGAAAGAAATTGTATCATTCCATCATACTATTTGCCATAATATATCAATCTTATTATTCCATCACGCTATTCAGTTTGATTTTTCCCCTCAATATTACAATCATATTGATCAAGTATTCATGAAAATATCCATTCATTTTGAACCCTTTTATTTAGGAATCCACGCTAAGTCGGCCCTGATTTTTGAAATTGTTATCATTTATGTAATTAATTGCAGCCAAGTTTCTTTTCGTGTGTTGTTTCTATCAAGGTAATATCCCCCATTATTACACAAGTATCATGATCTGATCATCACCGATCTGATAATATTAAAAAGTTGAACTATTTTTTTGCGCTGTTTTCTACTATAACTTTTTGAACGTTTTTGTTAAATATTTTCCAAGGATCCTTCATTAGATTTTCTCTAGTAACCGACCTTGGTTGTCTGTTTCTCTCTGAATCCAATCCAAACGTTATGAGTAAAATTCTTTTGAATTTATACACATTTGAAAATCAACTGCCATTCAAACAAATGCTCATCTCATGACTAACAACTGATGTTAGTGAAAGTCTTAATAAAAATCCAAGGAAAAAGGATTGATGGTGATCAGATAGTCACACTTGTTCTTTGTTCAACTTTGATGTAAATCATGTACATTTTAATGAATTTTTTGAAGAGAAACTTGGTTGCGTTTGTGATTAACCTGAATGTTGGGATAGGGTACCCCTGTTGTGAGCTAAATTTTGTTTTCGAGACACTTTCCACACCCGGATCAATTAAGCAGTTGGTCTAAATTGAAAAGTTTAACTTTGCAACGTTCACAAGCAAAGAATTTGGATGATTCATAAATCAGTGAAAGTGGTGTGAACCATGTAGCACGTTTCTTTCCCTCATCATATTCTCGCATTTCTTTAAACTCTCTATGCCGGTGCATCCAATTTTTACACCAAAGCTAATGTCCCTTTATTGATATCATTAATAACAAAGAACCTGATCGTATTATCCCGTGGGTTCAGTCGTTGCGTGTGAGCGAGTTCTGATTCCAGAAATTAAGTAGAGTACCTAGATCGTGACCTAATTATAATTCCTAGGGGTGAATATCATACCTTGAGGTAGGTAGGGGTTTTTTTTCATTAATTAATTTTGATTTTTTCATAAAATCAATTGATTGATTAATAAAATCAATTAAGTTCTTTGGTTTCCTCCGATTTCTGTTTTTTCAAGGTTTGTTTACAAGTTCAGATATTATTTCCGTGGTAGTCATTGTTCTCAGTTGAATCCTCAAGTTTTCGAAACTGATTCACAAATTTTCGAGAACATCATAGAGACCGTTACTTGATTCTTCGGCTATAGTTCTCCAAAATGTCATCTTCATACCAAATTAAGGTAGTTAGAGTAGTTAGTAGCAGTAGAGCATTCGATTCGACCGGGTTGTCCGAACCGATCACCTGGGTGACTGCCAAGTCCCTATACATTTTCGTACCCTATACATTTTCACATAATCGTATTAATTTACAGTTCGATACCAATTGTGTATGAGAACCGCATTGGTGTCTGCGGAGGTCGTAGTGTCCGAGCTAGCTAAATAGCAAGAAGAGCGTGTCCTTCGTATCCCCGCTTGGTATGGAAGTTTGCGCTTCTAGTGTTCAAGTCTCGGACGGGCAAAGTTTGTATAGCTATATGCCTATCTGACCAGGGTTTATCGCTCCTCACGCCTGACGCTTACAGGGGACTGGAGTGATACTTGAAAAAGATCCTATTGTAATAATAATATATAGAACGAATAAAATTATTATTGCATAAGTATTATTATTTTCATATGAACTATCGCCGGATCCAACAGTTAATGGACCATGAGCGTGAATGATCGTCAAATGTAATTGTTGACCTACGAGTGTTTTGGGAAATGTATCCAGTACATCCAAAGGTCGTCCCCCAGATCCTGTCGGGAGCACTGGACCGAAATTCGCGTCTAAGGACAGCCGTCGAGACTTCAGCGGTGTGACTGGGCTAGGCATTACCTTCCTTTGCCCCGCACAGGGTTCCCCACCTCCAGGCTTCAGGTAATTCTTATATCATTTCACCAAATGAAGGAATTGCTTTGAATTGTAGGTTTACCGATTCGTATATTGGTGCGTCCTCATAATATAACTCTGCTCCCTTCTCTCGATGTCTACTACTACCGCCTTTTCGAAATGAGCAGTTCTAAAATGAACAGAACTGCAAATACTCAGGGTTTTGCCCCGAAACTTGAAAAATAAATTAGGAGTTTCAAAGATTTTACATCCTATTAACAATGCCTAATACTCCGGGCTTTGATCATCCCCAAAGTTCTTCTGCATGACATTTTGTATTTAATGGAAGCTGCGCATTGATTGCAAGTGGCAATGTTCAAGGTTGATATGGAGTCATTTGTCCAAAAACAGCTACTACCTGCTGCTTGAAGTCTTTGAGCTAATCTTCTCATAGGGATTGACTTTTTTGGCACCACAATACCTATTAGGGTTTCTCTCAAAGTCAACGTTCACATTCAGATTGGTACCGTATCCCAAAGCTTGTTCAGGTCACATGGTTGAGTTGCCTTTGGTTGTGTGACTGTATTCACAAGTAGTTCTCTCCGATGTGCAGACCCAGTGGGTACGTCTAGTCCTCAGTTCTCTTCATCCTCGATATTCAGTGGGTTCATCTACAAGACAAAAACAGCTTTCTCATTGCAATGCCCTGCACAAGCATACCCAGTCCCTCGCTTCAGGTATTTTTTATTTTATGAGTTTTTAGCAATACAAGTGTGGATATTCTAATCTAGGTTTAATTTAGTACCTAGCTTCAGTCATTATGGGAGCTTCAGCATTAATATCAACCGTCCAAAATTCCATGTCTAGCATACATCCATCATCCTTCTTTTAGCTTGTCTGATCGTCATCTGATCTGATTGAAGTTTTCCGGTTTCAATTCAATGATGTCGAGTTTCTCTCCAAGTCCAAGTTTCATTCCGGTTAGAAGGTACCCTATCCCTCCCATATTCAGGTAACACCGGCTGATTTCAATGACACCTAGTTCCCTGATATGTGCAGAACCTGTTGGTACGTCTAGTCCGCAATTCTCATCAGCCATGATATCAAGTGGGTTCATCTACAAGAAGAAATCATCTTTCTCACTTCAGTGCCCTGCTCAAGCATATCCAGTACCCCGTTTCAGGTATTGGTTATCGGAATGTCACCTTCATCGTACAATAGCTTTTATACGTACAGAGGTACCTTCTATGTTCAGATTTCCACTCTTGACTTCGGACGCCGTTTTCACTGATCGTTCATCAGGATTGTCTTCTATTCCGACATTCAGGGTTCTCAATGGTTACGCCTTACCGAACCACCTATCGTGAATTGTACCTTTCTTCACCAGCTCCTGTAGGAACATCGAGTCCTCAGTTCTCGATGGCAGAAAAAGGGCGAACGTTTGTGCAGAAGTCGAACTCCCACTTTTCGTTGCAGTGTCCTGCTCAAGCCTATCCTGTTCCCAGCTTCAGGTAATATTATATTGCTATGAATGTGGTAGAGAATCTCATCCCATCAGTTGCCATGTAATGCTCTATTCAAAATTATGCTATGATTGTAATATCTACCTCATCCTCTCCAAAGCTGATCGAACCTTTCATTGACTTCGGCTATTTATTGGAAGTATATATTCGGATTTGACATGATTCAAAGTATGTCCCACAGGCCGCTTCCCCGCTTCTTTCATATGGGGGAAATCTATTTTCTGAGGCTCACAGTTTGGCAGGTGCCAAGCAATTCGTAATTCTCCACGAAAATTCATTCACTACCGTTTGATTCACCATCTCTATTCTGTGGATGCTTCCTACTCCCCTCCACCCACTCTTAAACTTTTGAGGTATTTGCAAACGTGTAAAAATTGGCCTGTAAACCCGATTTTGGATATTTACCTAAACAGAGCCTATTGGGGGAACCAGACCGAGATTCCCAAACCTCGTCAATGGCGTGACGACCAGTAAAGTGCAACCGCTTGTTAAGTCCTGCTCTTGCGTCCCCATTCCTCATTTCATGTTATGATACTACAGGTAAGGTTACATCCTGGCTGACTAAACATACACTCCTAACACTCATTCGTACCTTCATCAAAGCTCGTACCAGTACTTCATCTTCCCAAATCTAGTCTTGGAAGCCTTCCAAACCATAAAGGCCTTATCCGTCCCCCAGAATTTCTTTTCGGGTAGGTACTGACCGGAAAGTTAGTTACCAGGGTCCCCCATCGCCGTCGTTCAGGGTACTTTAAACGCTCCTTGTCTGATGCTTTGTCTTCTTGGGTTGTCAGAACCTGTTGGAGGAACGCGACCCAAAATATCTGGCGTCCTCACCATTGTTGGATACTCAGCTACCAAAGGCATAGGGGTGTCTTTGCAGTGCCCAGGTCAAGCATACCCTGTCCCTCAGTTCAGGTAAACGAACATAAATAATATTGTTATCATGAAGAGGCCTGTCAATAAAATGTCCTGTCTTAATCAAGTACCAATACTGTAGTAGTTGGTGTAACTCAACAAGTAAATCTCGTCTACGGTACAGTCCCAAGCTGGCTGAGGATTTCAAGATACGGTTCATGAGTTTACCATCCTGCTGGTGTTTTTGGTTCCTTGATATTATGTTGTTCCATACCATTGTACTACTAAACGTGATTGCATGTTCCCAATCATTACTACCGCGAATCCTAAGCATCAACATACAACGTTGCTTTGGCTGAGAGAGGATACCTAATGGGATAATTCTTGGTTGAAGAACAAACGGAATTTGATCGCTGCCACAACAGTATAATCAATCTCTCGGAAGGTCCCCGTTCTGTCATTATCGTTAATTCAGTGGGCGCGCAGTCCAACCTCATGCATAGTTGATCCGTCATGGCACATCCCCGGAACACCCCTTAATCCAGCACTCTATCCAATCGCTTCCATCTCTTCTTTTCTGATATTTGCCAGAACCTGTTGGAGGTACACGGCCCAAAATATCAGGAGTCGTCACCAGCATGGGCTACACTGTCACCAAAGCTGTTGGCTTGTCCTTGCAATGTCCAGGTCAAGCATACCCTGTCCCCGAATTCAGGTAATTTTCTTCATTCTCAGTTATCCATTCTGGCCATATCATTTGGACACCAAGTAGCTAGATACTTATTCTTCGAAATAATTACCTATATCTTTACTGTTCCATCTGTGGAGCACATTTTCAGTCAACTTTTTTAAGCGGGAACATGTCTCGCAGTAAAGGTTATAAACACAGCAGACCACGTTACCCAATCCCAAAAATGCCCCGACAATAATTTTGATTAATCAACGGAACAGTTAACTTTCAATTTTTCATACTCGTGTGCAGATCCTGTCGGCACAAAACCGCCGAGTTTCTCTTCCGATTCACGAATCAGCTCGCATCTGCGCAAACTTAGGCAAACCGTAGAGCTTTTGTGTCAAGCCCAGGCGTACCCTCTTCCGACATTCCGGTACGTCATTTATCTATACTTATAAATTGAACGAGATCAAATAGATATCAAAGAAATGAATGTTTGACAATGTACTCCATATCAACATCTACAGCCCATCCAAAGGTTTTCTACAGTTTCCCTGAAGTTACTTCAAGTTTCTTATGTTCTTAAAACATTCCCGTTGTCAGAGCCTGTTGGAGGAACTCGACCCAAAATATCTGGAGTCGTTACTAGTCAGACGTTCACAGTTCTCGGAGGGGTTGGGCTTTCACTGCAGTGCCCTGGCCAAGCTTTTCCGGTTCCACAATTCAGGTACATAATTGTAAATAATTTGTATATCCACACGATTGAACCCAAAAACATAACAGGCCCTTATGCTGTCGATTCCGCAAATTATGTATAGGAAGGTGTCCCTAATCGAAGCATGGAATTTTCCCCGCGACCAGCTTTCTGGAAAAACGGGTGAAGAAATGAAGTTAGAATGATATTATTTATCACTATCACTTACCCGTCCCATCCTTTCCTTTTCCTAGATCCTGTTGGAACCAAAGCACCCAGTTTTTCGAATGACGCCAGAAGCAGCACTTACCTCAGAAAATACGGACAGACAATTGAACTCCTATGTCAGGCTCAGGCGTACCCTCTCCCTACATTTAGGTATGTGCTTTTCCAATATGATTACTGCAACAGTAATTTGCTACTACAATTTTGAATTTCCAAGGCCAATGAAAGCACGAAAGATTTTCACGTTCAGTGCCATGGGTGCACATTATCATACTTATTTGCCAAGATTGGATTGAAATTTTTATCTGGTAATACCTAAATCTATCCTTATTCTTACAAACTTAACTAGATCCTGTCGGCACAAAAGCTCCTAGCTTTTCATCGGACTTGAGCAGCAGTACCTTCAGCCGCAGATATGGTCAATCTTTAGAATTGCTGTGTATGGCTCAGGCGTTTCCTATCCCGACATTTCGGTAGGTTGATATTTTTTATATTCTGGAATGATAAACCTAAAAGAAGATTTTACAACTGTGATCCCAGACCGTCTATTCGAGGATGTACCTTACCAATAATCGAATGAATATTGATTAGATCCTGTTGGAACCAAAGCACCTAGTTTTTCATCGGACTCTAGAAGCAGTTACTACATTCGAAAGTACCTTCAAACTATAGAACTTCTATGCCAAGCTCAAGCGTATCCTCTCCCTGCATTTCGGTATGTGACTTTCATAACCAGTATCTATCTACTTTCCTTTTCAACATCAATACTCGACCAGGCCCTTAGTACAAATCTTCCGGTAAATATCTGTAAGTTGTGGGTATCTTGTGGTGAACTGATACATACTGACAACATATTATGTTGTGTTACTGACGGCTTTTGTATAGGCTTGGCGCGGTGTAAACTCCATTCTAAATAGAATCACACGATACTCATTACTCAAAAGTTCTATCAGTACCATCAGGCGTGTTCTATCCCGACATATCAGAAGAGTACTCTGAACATGGTTATGGAGTATTGTTTTACCCCTTGAAATCGGTGTAGATACTCTCTTACGTATCAAATTATACTCTACCAGATCCTGTTGGAACCAAAGCACCTAGTTTTTCCACTGACTCGAGAAGCCATACCTACATTCGGAACTACGGACAGACTATTGAGCTTCTATGCCAAGCGCAAGCGTACCCACTCCCTTCGTTCCGGTATGTGCTAATATTTAGTGATACAATATCTTCCAGTTCTACAGTAATATCAAATAATGCATCAGCACCATCAACCATTTTCATGGTCTCGGTTGGGCACATGACTGTGTTCATGTGAGTGGATGTAAACTGTTATGTTTCATTGATGCTATACGCTCAAGGAGGTACCAACGTACTCCAGTGGTTTTCTAGTTAAAAAATTGATCAGATGTCGATCAGGACCAGTTTAAGGTTTGTGTTTCAGAAATTGGGTTTTCTGCTGATCGCAATACTTTCCATTCACCTTCAGATGGGCTGAGGAAAGTAAAAATCTGTCAATAGGTAACAACTTCGTTCTTAAATGCCTTTCCCTCGCAAGAATAATCCAGTATATTCTGATTATTTCTAAGTTGAAAATAAGAATTTCCAAATTCTTGACTGAATCGCGTATAGTTACCTAAGCATCAAAGGTGTGAAGTTTAGTCTTTCGACCTCAACTTGTATAGGCGTTCCCTAACCCGACGTGTCAGTACGACATTTTATCATAATTGATGTACATTCTATGTACCTACCTATCGAATAAAGTTTTCCTTTCTGTTTTACTATTTCCATTTAGTTATCCTAATTGTAACCTGAAATAATTATTGATCAGATCCTGTTGGAACAAAAGCTCCTAGTTTCTCGACGGAATCTAGCATCAGCAACTTGCGCCGAAAATTCAAACAGTCTGTCGAACTGCTCTGTCAAGCTCAGGCGTACCCTCTTCCGACATTCCGGTATGTTGAGTTCACCACAAAATATTTTATCACACGGTCTAGCGTTGTATTCGTGGAAGTAGTATAATATTATAAGAACAACTGAAATCGTTGTTGAGAAGATAATTTGATCTGTGGAGTTTAGAACCTCTCTCTAATCACTGAGTGAATCAAGAGAGGACTCCGACAATATTCAACACATTCAACTTGGACTCCAGAACTCCAGTTGTTGGCACCTAACCTGACGAATAAGCTTGGAATTGGTCAAACCTTACACTATCCTCCGATATTCTAATTCCTCCTATCAGATCCAGTGGGAACGAAAGCTCCAAGTTTTTCTTCGGAATCAAGTAGCAGCACCTTCCGGCGTAAGGCTGGTCAATCTTTAGAACTGCTTTGCCAAGCTCAGGCGTACCCTCTCCCATCATTCCGGTATGTTATTGTTACTCATGTGTTCCTATTCTATTAATGCTTACTACGTATTTGCGTAACGGACATTGAGACTCATAAGCTATTTCAAAGTTGTAGAAAATCTTCAAGATTCGTATTATTTATTTTCCCACCACGGCTACTGTTCACTATTTTGGGCTGATTGACTGGACTTTAAGTATTCAATACTTCAAAACTTTAAGTATTCATTCCAGAGCTCAATTTTCGAAATTTTTCACCGACAGGCCGACGGAACATAGACATACCTACAAGAAACAGCTGAATTCCAAGTATTTCTATTCTGGAAGTAGTTTTAGCGAATT
>JAEMON010000007.1:9903771-9925985 GCA_030264115.1 Lygus lineolaris
AATCCAACTCTTCAAGTTTGACTTGCACTCTTTACGACACAGAATGGAAATGATCTTACATATCAAATATACGTAAGTTAATTTGGTTAGCTTAAGTTTAAATTAATATTGCTGGAGAACTCATGGAAGTACCCCAGTACTGTTCTCAATCGTTGTCTTCTTCGTGGTGTTTTGATTCTTCGTTAGGTAAGTACAACGTAGTTGGAAAATTACCTGCCTCATTGAAATGTTTATGTTGTTCTTCGTTAATGGAGGTCGAGTAGATGATTGCCGCCATTTGATATTAATGCTGGTTTATGTTGAACGTTGTAGTCGCTCCCTCGATAACTCCTTTTCAATTTGACGGCCCCGTCAATGCCGGGGACAGTGTTCAGTTGAATTGTCACATCCTCAAGGGCGACTCTCCTCTCAGGATCGAGTGGCACTTCCAAGGGGAAATGTCTTCTCACGCTATGGGCGTGCGGACTGCCATGTTTGGCGAGAAGTCCAACATTTTGGCTATTGATGCCGTCGGGCCTGGGAACCGCGGTGAATACACCTGCACCGCCTCCAACTCCGCTGGTTCTGCCAACCATTCAGCAACTCTTCTTGTAAATGGTGAAATTTCTTAGGCTTCTTTCCAGTCTTGTTTCTGGTAGCTCATTATGTTTGGCCTCCCTTATGGCTGTCATTATCTCCATTCACATTGGTCTTCCTTTTTTCTGTTAGATTGTGCCTCTTGATTTTTAGAAACGCTCACGCCACATAGTCTTTTTTCTTCCCTTTTCTTTGTTCATCCCTGAGTATGAGTCTCCATCAAACTTTGTGTTGTGTGATTTTCCTCAGTGACACCAAGAAAGTAGGTTTTGCTTCTCTGTTGAATGTCACTCAGAACTCAAATTAAATTAGGGGTGCAATCCACAAATCTGAGACCCATTTTGAATCTCCTCTTAAAGTAACCAGTGTTGAGTTGATGTGAGGCATATCAAAGCTTTTTGGATATGACATTTTTGAACTAAATGAAATATATTTTTATTAGTGCTGGAATAACAACTGTTTGCCAAAATTACGTACATGTTTTAAGAAATTATCTTCTCTTGGGGCTATTTATCCGTATATTTTTCCAGTTTGGTCCTTAATTAAAATCATATTCGGTACCTAGGTAAGTACGTACCTACTTGTTTCATGATTGTCTCTATTTCTTAGGCTCATCCTAATTTTTGGTTCCATAATCCGTCGTAGTGTATCTTTCCCAAGAGGTCGAGGTGTCTCAGCAAGGATTTTCACCAAGCTGTTCTTTATTGTTGTTTTTGATAGTCCAACAGTTGTTTCTTCCAGACCAATGTGTTTAGTGGAAAATTTTAGGGACATGTTTAGATATGTTTTTTAATTGAACACCTACTTTATTGCTTGCAATTTCATATCCGTTTGAAAAAATAGCAACCGTTCACAGATCTTTCTGTTGTTTAGTTTTGCCTCACATCAACCCCTTCTATGTTGATGATGAAATCTACAATGGTGATAGTGTTCAGCTCAACTGCCACGTTTCAAAAGGGGATAAACCGTTGGTTATCACTTGGAGCTTTCACGGTGAAGAGCTCTCCTCTCACATGGGAATCGAAACCACAAAGCTGGGGGATAGATCTAGTGTTCTCACAATTACCTCGGCCATGGCTGCGCATACTGGCAACTACACATGTACCGCGTCTAATCGAGCTGGATCAACGAGTTACACAACAGCTCTGCACGTGAATGGTACTTTCCTTAGAGTGCTAGAAGAATGCTAGGTTTGTCATGAATAACTCACTTAGGTTGCTTCTTCCTTTCACCTGTAAAGAAGTTCCCTGTTCACATCGTCCTCTTTTCCAAAATAAGAAGTCTCCAAGTTTCATTATTTCTTCAAATTCAAAACTTCGACCAATCATTTCGTTATTGATCAAACATGGTTTCCTCCGTTGTCAAACCTGACAAAAGTACTACCTTACAAAAAATTATTGATCAGAGGCCGCCTGGGTTTGCTACTATAAGTACATCATCCACATAGAAGAGCTGATGAGGTTGTTTTTCTGTCGGCATCATCTCATCCAGATTGTTTCAACCACTACATCCTCTCATCCAATGAAAATTTTCGTTTAATTTTCTAAACTGCATCAATCAATAACATCTACTCTTTGACATCATCTATAGAATGTATCAGTTGTGTGTTTTTATGGATTCTCCGTATTAAATTATTTTATAACATGTTGGTTTTTTCAAACTTGGTTCCGTTCTCTTATTTTCATCTATTTGTTTACATCTACAGTTTTCTTGTATACTTTCATTGTCCTCATTCGAATCCCTTTTCATTTCTCACAGTCAAGCCTTTCATATCACCATTCAGTTTCGAAGAGAATAATTTTGCTGGGGAGAGCGTTCAAGTTCACTGCTATGTCTCGAAAGGCGATGCTCCTCTTAAAATCAGTTGGAGTTTCCATGGTGAAGATCTCTCCACACACATGGGCATGTCCACCTCCAGAATAGGTACAAGAACGAGCTTGTTGACCATCGAATCCTTGATGTCAGCTCATACTGGCAACTATACTTGCACCGCAGAAAATCCTGCTGGGGCAACATCCTACACAACCGTTTTGATAGTGTCTGGTTAGACTATCCATCTATTCATAATCTAGCATGTCCAATCCAGTGACTCCCGTGTATTTGTTGTTTAATCTAGTTAGAACGCTTGTTCGTATGGTTGAGTATATCACCTCTCCAAACTCCTTCTTTCAGTAAACGAATTATATTATTAATTAGCTATTCACAACATCAAATGATCTAATAGTTTCTTCAAACCTTCATTCTAGTTTTTTCTAATCCACATGAGGTACCACTGAGAAAAACGTACCCCTACCTACCTTTTCTGCTACCTCTTTAGCAGAAAATGTCTCAATTATTTCCTAACTTGCCGAATGATAATTTTATTATTGATGAAGAATCCATGTTGTTGAAGAATAGTTGTGATTATAATTAGGTGTCGCAATATAATAATGTAATTACATAGATGATATTACTGAATGAGTGAGTGTGGTGAACGTTTTGTACAAATAATATTTTCCCAATTTAATTGATTTACCAATCAACAAAACAACGATCCTTTGATCGCCTTTCCCTCGATTCAAGGCTTGTTTTTGTCCATTCAGTGAAGCCTTTTATCACGCCTTTCTCCTTCGAAGAGAATAACTTTGCTGGGGGAGCTGTTCAAGTCAACTGTTTCATCTCGCAAGGCGATGCTCCACTGAAAATCCGCTGGAACTTCCATGGCGAAACTCTGTCATCCCATTTGGGAATGTCCACTTCTAGGATAGGGGAAAGAACCAGTTTGCTAACTATTGACTCATTGATGGCGGCACATACTGGCAACTATACTTGTAATGCAGAGAATGCTGCAGGCTCCACTTCATACTCCACTAGTCTGATTGTTTCGGGTTAGAACAGTCAGCTTTAAAAAAGCGTTCACGCATGTTTTCAATCATTTACACTCTAGGTCTGCCAGCTAGAAACTTTTAGTTTCTTCACTATGCACCCTCAAATTCCACTTGATTCATGCATAGTAGTCTATGGAATTTTTCTGTTGGAACAATGCTGTGACATCGTTTGTCGCGAAACCCTCAGTGAGTACCCTCTGAAGAGTGACCCAGATGTTGACGCATGTATGAGTGGCCTAGGGGATCGCCAGTTCAAATCTCTTGGCTGACAGGAATTTTCCGAACATCTGGTGCCTTCTACTCTGGAACCCGATAGCGGTTTTGCGACAAATGAATGTCCTCACGGTTGATATAAGCATTATTCCAATTTAAATTATTCCACTGTCGCAAAATCCCCTCTTTCACCTCATTACTGTAATAATTTCTCATTGTCATCCAATCCTCAGAAAAGAACCCATAAATGTCATAACTTGGCAATTTGTATCTGACCATATATTATCTAGATTTATCCGTAACTTTCTTTTGCAAACCTGGAGATCTGAATGGTCAACAAGTGTTCTGAAATCCTTGTTGTTCGTCATTGCAGTCAAACCTTTCATTACACCGTTCGACTTCGAAGCGAACAATTTTGCTGGTGGAGCAGCCCAGGTTACTTGTTTCGTTTCGAAAGGTGACGCTCCATTGAAAATATCATGGAATTTCCACGGAGAAGATCTTTCTTCTCACATGGGAATGTCTACATCCAAACTCGGAGAAAGAATGAGTATCCTCGTCATTGATTCGATGATGGCAGCACATTCTGGCAATTACACGTGTACGGCTGAAAACGCTGCCGGCTCCACTTCGTACACCACGAATTTAATTGTTTCTGGTTAGACTTCTACGTTTGATGGAATGGGAAGCATGGAGTCTGTCTTACACTTTTTTTTACTAATCCTACCTTGATGCAATTTTCATACTACCCTCATTTCCCACTCAAACCTCGTTTTTACCTTATGTTTCACTAAATAGTTCACAAATTATCAACTTCGAAATTTACCTTTAGGTACTTTTTCCTTCTTCGTGCGATGAATAATTTTGTATGGCCCAACTGAAGCCTATACTCCATTTTGAAATCTTATGATTTTAATTTATGGAGAGATAGTAAGTGTTGTGAGGAACATCATCATATCAAGTGTGGTGATTCTCTACCAATCACATTCTTAAAAGCATTTGATTTGATTCATCATTGTCTTGGCAATTTCGACAGTTCGCCCTTTCATCACGCCATTCAGTTTCGAAGAAAACAACTATGCGGGGGAGACAGTTCAGGTGAACTGTTTTGTTCCTAAGGGTGACACTCCTCTAAAAATTAGTTGGAGCTTCCATGGCGAAGATCTGTCTTCCCATATGGGAATGTCAACATCTAGAATTGGCGAAAGAACAAGTCTGCTCACCATCGACTCTCTAATGGCAGCTCACTCGGGAAATTATACTTGCACTGCGGAAAACGCTGCTGGTTCCTCTATGTTCTCTACGAATTTGTTGGTATCCGGTTAGACAATTTGTAATATCAGCACGAAGATATTTTTGGCTTTGGTATTTTCATGAAAGGTTGCCATGTCTTCCCCTGTATTGCGGGTATCGTGTAGGTAATGTGGAATAAATAATATTGTTCGAGGAACTCAGCTTGGCTTTTCTGTAGATTTGTATCTTTATTATTTTTTCTCGTGATTCCTATTTGTTGTATTATTTGGTTATCACCTTCTATCATGTAGTTCTTTACCGTCCACCCCCCTGCCCAATAGTCCATGTTATTACGTACCAGGCAATTAACAGGTGTCTACCGAAATTTAAAACCTCTTTTAGTTCAATTTCAGTAGTGCCATCTGCATTACCCCGATCGAATTCAATAGCCGTCTTATTTTTTGTTCAGTGAAGCCCTTCATCACTCCGTTCTTCTTTGAACAAAACAACTATGCTGGTGGTGCAGTACAAGTGAATTGCTTCGTTTCTAAAGGAGATTTACCCATTAAGATTAGCTGGAGTTTCCACGGGGAAGAATTATCATCACACATGGGGATGTCAACTTCCAGGATGGGAGAAAGGACGAGTTTCCTAACTATTGATTCGCTAATGGCTGCTCATTCTGGCAACTATACTTGTACTGCAGAAAACCCAGCGGGCTCTTCATCCTACACTGTCAACCTTTTGGTTTCTGGTTAGAAAAAGTTTCTTGAATGGGAGCATGTGTGAAATTGTGATTCCCAATTCTTTCCACTCTTCTCTCATCCTGGCTTACCTAGTTTTACTCGGCACAGGTCACCGTTTTGTTTTATTTTCAACTCTTTATTAATCCTTTCCTATCCTCAAAAAATCCTCATTTATTCATGTTGGGAGGGGGTGAACAATTTGAGTTTCTGTCATTCAACATACAAAGTCTGTCACCATCTTTCTATTGATTTATTCAGAGTCTAGGATTGAAACTTACCGGAGGATGGATTGAAAGATTTTTATTGATATGATTAGTTCTGAGTATCTATTTGTTACTATGAAGATCCTAAGTGCGTCCTGTGTTGGTAGTTTGTTCATTTTTTACTTTGTCATTACCAGTATTACCCCACATCATACCTTTTTCCGTCGAAGAAGAACTCACTAATGGAGAGAGTGCACAGCTTACTTGTCACGTCTCTAAAGGCGATAAACCTTTGTCAATCACCTGGAATTTTCATGGGGAGGACCTCTCCTCACACTTGGGCATTGAAACCATGAAACTGGGAGATAGGTCCAGCGTTTTGACCATAACCTCCGCAATGGCAGCACACACGGGAAACTATACATGCACAGCTACCAACAAAGCTGGAACTACAAGTTACACTACTCCAGTACATGTGAATGGTACATTAATTTAATCAATTAGCAGGATGCGGTTTTGTTATTTTCTTCTTTCATGCTTCTATTTTTTTACATATTTCCTTCCTTTCTCCTCACACCTCACTTGTTTTTTTAAAATTCCCGCACAGTTCGCCCTTTGATATCGCCGTTCGTTTTTGAGGAAAACAATTTTGCCGGAGAGTCAGTCCAAGTCAATTGCTTAGTCTCCAAAGGGGACGCTCCACTCAAAATAAGTTGGAGTTTCCAAGGGCACGATCTATCTTCATACATGGGAGTTTCAATCACTCGAATGGGATCACGCACGAGTTTCCTTGCAATTTCTCCGTTATCTGCTGATCATTCTGGCAACTATACTTGCTCGGCAGAGAACGCAGCTGGTTCATCGTCTTACACCACCGCATTGACCGTATCGGGTTAGAGTAATTTTATAGGTTGTTAGCATGGCTTTAACCCGAGCATACTTCTTGTGATCAAACCCTTTTGAGAGCTTCAGCTTCTGGAATTCCGTTATCGTTTGTATTGTACTTCCCTCATATTCCAAGTGACTTTAGTCATTATCAGAGTAAGTAATCTTCTAAATACTTGAGGTTCCTCTTACCTTGGCACTGACCCTGTGACATTGTGCTTTATCTACCCCTGAAATTACTATACCTATATTATTATTTAAGAATATTTTACTATATTTTGTGCTTGGCTGATGGCGTATACTTTCCTAATTTGGAAACGACATTTTGAACTCCTCTGTTGTATGTATCACGTAAAGGTACCTTTATCATCATGTTTGTTTTGATTCAACAAGTCTGGAGGTAAAAAAGGATTTTGTGGATTTTCAAGTAATTTTGTGGTACACTATTTTGTTGAATTATTGTTCATGTTTCAGTATCATCTTTTCATTTTCATCCTATCATTCCTCAGCTTCTTTATGATACCAGACATTATTTCTGTTTTAATATTTTTGAGTTTACTTACTTGGATCTTCGCTTCGTTTGACCGTAAATTTGTCTTAATTAGCTTACCACCCCATTTTTTGTTTTACTTTAGTTTATCGACTCTTTCATTTTATTCCCTTTGTTTCAAAACAGTGCGCCCATTTATATCGCCGTTCAGTTTTGACGAAAACAATTTTGCTGGAGAGAGCGTTCAGGTGACTTGTTTCGTATCCAAAGGAGACTCACCTCTAAAAATTCTTTGGAGTTTTCATGGTGAAGATTTGTCATCGCATATGGGAATGTCAACTTCTAGAATGGGAGAAAGAACGAGTCTATTGACCATAGATTCTTTAATGGCAGCACATTCTGGCAACTACACATGTACCGCTGAAAACCCAGCAGGCTCTTCGTCTTTTACAACTAGCCTTCTGGTGTCTGGTTAGAAATATGAATCAATTCAGTCAGCATGATTGATAAATATAAGTTTTCTACAAGAAAACAGATTTTGCTTTCTGATTTCCTCTGCAGATGAGCCTTTTACCTTACTTTAATTATACAAATAATGTAATGAAATAATGATTGGTAGTTATATAGTTTCCCCACAAGCCATAACTACTGTACTTAATGATTCACTACTTGTAAATACACCTGAAGATTTGGTTTTTGAAAATCTGACACCAACCTGAAGAACAACTATCCTTCCTTATACAACCCTAAAGTTAGGGAAGCCCGAATTCATGTGTAGGAAGCATATTACACCGAAACTCAAATTCAGGAATGCTCAACTCCATTCAATGTAGACAATATAATAGTATTTTTTTGTGGCTTGACCACTTATGCATTGGTTTCTTACATTCTTGGTGGTTATTCCATTCAGTTTTGCCTCACATCGTTCCTTTCTGGTTAGAAGAAGATGTAAATAATGGGGACAGTGCACAATTGAGTTGTCACGTTTCAAAGGGCGACCTCCCGCTGTCCATCACTTGGAGTTTTCATGGCGAAGAATTGTCGTCTCATTTGGGCATCACAACTACTAGAGTAGGAGGACGAACGAGTTTGCTCATAATCCCTTCTGCCATGGCAGCTCACTCTGGCAACTACACGTGCTCTGCCACAAATTCAGCAGGATCTTCCAACTTTACCACTTCTGTACATGTCAACGGTATAGAATGGATAGAACCACCATTATCTTGAAAATGGCACCAGCACATTCTGTAGCATGACTTACATGGCATAATAATTATTAGTCTTTCATATCTTAATCCAGGTGGCATCTAATATTTTTCACTACTAAAGATTACGCGCGGTGATGTGTCACTTGCAACTCACATTGATGTCACAATGCTATTCTCATTCTAAGGACAATCAACGCAAGAGGGATCTGCCAGGTTTGGATTTTGGGGATGCTATTTGTTTTGTGGAGTCTTGGATGAGACCTAGTTATGCGAAAATTGGATTTTCCTACTTGGATGACATTATGTGTCTAGCGTTTTTAGAACGTTCAAGTAATCATGTATTCTGGCTTTATCTCAGTGCTGCCCCATATAGTTCCCTTTGAACTCGAAGAAGAGGTAAATAACGGAGACAGTGCCCAGTTGAGTTGCCATGTATCAAAAGGAGATCTTCCTTTGTCCATAACCTGGAGCTTTCATGGAGAAGATCTATCCTCTCATTTGGGTATCACAACTACCAAAGTAGGTGGAAGAACGAGTTTACTCATCATCCCTTCTGCAATGGCTGCCCATTCTGGCAACTACACATGTTCTGCCTCAAATTCTGCTGGGTCCTCTAACTTCACTACATCAGTCCACGTGAATGGTATTTGGCTTCATGGGCTTCAAAATCTTCCTAAGCATGGCAATTTAGTGTTGCGATCCTTCTTGTTCCCCAAGCCATTCTCTCCTGCATTACTCCAACATAATATTCTACCATAAACTTGATAATGCTCATACAATATGCTATTAATTTGGTGAAGCCATTTTCAGTTTTTGAGCGATATTTGAACAAACTGCCAACCCGTAGTCCCCAATTCCGAAATTCGGTTCAGCTTACCATTATTAACAGCAATTTTTGTCACTATTCAGTAATGCCTCACATCGTCCCATTCGCTGTCGAAGATGAAGTTAACAATGGAGACAGCGTTCAGTTGATGTGTCATGTCTCAAAAGGGGATATTCCTCTTTCCATCGCATGGAGTTTCCATGGGGAAGAACTTTCCTCTCATTTGGGTATAAGCACATCAAAGGTCGGTGCGAGAACAAGCCTGCTCATTATCCCGTCTGCTATGGCTGCTCATTCTGGCAATTATACTTGCAGTGCTTCCAATACTGCAGGATCTTCAAATTTTTCTACTACCGTTCACGTTAATGGTACTTGAATAAAATTAGTTATCATTATAGTCGGTGGTGATTTCTTCTGTTCTTCTTATTTCACTTTTAGCTTTACTCCTCACTTCATCATTGTAAATAGTTTGCTTGCTGTACCATAGTGCCTCTTCAGTTCAATATGAAAATTACTTAGTTTTAAAATGATTACTTTCCTATATCTACTACTTAATTACTCACCTCTTTTCATAATCACTGTTGTTCCTAAAATACCTGGCTACTTCATTATCTTTGTTCTGTCTTAGGGAAGATATCTTTAGGAGTACACTTCAATACTCAAACACTCATCCCTACGGCACAGGTTAACCACTATCTACCGACGACAGTAAACATAGTCTAAGAAACAAAAATGTTGACATGTTTAGCTCCTGAGTCTACTCTGCTCGGTACGAAGGGTTTCCAACCCTTCCTATTTTGGGTAAGGTACGCCCACGCCCCTTCACTGGGACCAGAAAACTTGTTTTTGGCTTGGGGAAAACAATGTTGGTACTGTGGTTTTTCCTCACCTTCTTCCATTTCCTGAACATGTCGAAGCCAATATCATGTGTTTACCTGCTTTTCCCGTTTAAACAGTTAAGCCATTCGTCATCCCTTTCGCTTTTGAGGAACGAAATTTCGCTGGAGAAACCGTCCAGGTGACGTGCTTTGTAGCCAAAGGTGACCTTCCTTTGAAAATATCTTGGAGCTTCCATGGCGAAGAGCTCTCCTCACATTTGGGAATGTCGACTTCTAGGATCACAGAGCGAACAAGCTTACTTTCCATAGAGTCAATTATGGCTGCAAATTCAGGAAACTACACGTGCACTGCTGAGAATCCTGCAGGATCATACTCATTCACCGCTGGTTTAACTGTCTCTGGTTCGACTTGTACTTTTAAAAACCTCTGCATGTTTCAAGTCGTAAATGATGATGTAGTTTGAAGTTTTATTGGTCATTCTTGCTAAGAAGAATGTACTAAGGCACGTCTCAGTAGTTTACAGTTGTAACTGTACTGTATGAAAAGGTATTGCCGTACCTTCCCCTTTCATACGTTCCCCACTGGGGATTTAGACAGTGAAATGGCCAGTTTGTGTCATTGGCCATCAAAGTATTTTGATCCCCCTGTTTTGGTTCTACTTTTGAACTGCATGTTAACCCATAGTCCTGCCACTATACTTCTTCCTGTCTAAAATTTGTTACGTTTTCCTAAAATGTAGATCAAGATACCAACCTCCTGTTAGCAGGTTTTGTGGTGAACTGTTTATGAGCATGTTGGAAGCTCATTTCGGTTGCGAACTTCCCACTTTTTCGAAACACGCAGTGATTCTTCAAAGACCATTGATTGTGATTTTCGTCTGCATTTTCCGAGTGTAGGTATCAGTTGGTTCTTCAGTAAGTAGGCAACTCCTTTTTTAGGTACTATTTCATGAATCAAACGTGGATTGGTGAGTACTCATTTCAATTGTTCGATAATATAGGTTGAAATCCTACTCATTACACTCGTACTTCAGGTCGTACTAAGTTTTCAATGCGAGTACGTTGAAATAAACCAGTTGTTTTATACTTACTATTTTGATTATTCTGAACACTGAGTGGGTTGGTACATATTTTTCTTTTCAATTTCATCTATATTTTTGGAATTTCGATCTTTCCCATCACATCATTCAACGGCTTACATACTTCTTCAGCTCTCTACATTGAACTCATTGTCAATCTCACCTTATGGGATTCATCCTTCAATTCTAGTGCTCCCCAAGGTATTGCCATTTTCCTTTGGAGACAACCCTCATGAAGATGGACAGTTTGTGTCTGCCATGTGCTCGGTCGTTCAGGGTGACCTACCGATCGAAATTAACTGGATTTTCAATGGAAATCATCTGGTGACCTTAGAAGAAATCACCATTACCCGTACTGGCAAAAGACTAAGTACTCTGACCATTGACGCTGTGAAAGGACACCATGTGGGAAATTACTCCTGCGTTGGTCAAAATGCTGCTGGAACTGATATTCAAACTTCACAGTTATTTGTCAATGGTTCGCTGAGGGCATACGATTATGTTGTTTTCCTCGCATTTTTTCTTTTGTTAATTTGGATGGTTTGTTGTTTGCTACCGACTGTAAATATTCCCATCTCATCTGTTCCAAAATATTATATTGGTGTTCTGTGCTGCATGTTGTGCAATATTCCTCATTGAGGCTAGCCCTGGTTATTCAAGTACCTATTCGTATGTACGTTTGCAGCAATGTTACATGCAACACGTGCTGTTTCTCTTGAATTCATCCCAAATTCTCTTATAAGTTATCTCCTTTACTCTTGATCCTTTATACCTACCTACATCTATTCCACTACTTGCACTAGGTAGATACATACCTACCCGAATAAAAGAGGATCTCTGGGGAGAGTTCTTATTGCTAAAAAATGAACAATTTTTGCCACTATGGATCTCTTTTCGTTCAACAAATTTTTAAGCGACTGACATCTAAATGTATAGAATTGAAAAAAAATGATGAATTTTTGGATCATTCAGAATAATATATCATTTCAGTGACACCCAAAGTATCGCCCTTCTCTTTCGGTGAAGATCCATACCAAGAGAACCAGTTTGTCACAGTGGCATGCTCCATCGTTATGGGCGATTTCCCCATTACTATAACTTGGATGTTCAACAACCACAGTTTAATTTCCGGCGAGGACATCTCGGTTGTCCAGACAAGCAAGAGGATGAGTCTTTTGACTATTGAATCCGTAAAGGGGCACCACGCAGGAACGTATTCTTGCATAGGTCATAATGAAGCGGGCTATGACGTCCATTCGGCTAACCTGTTGGTCAACGGTTCGTCTCAGCTTCGAAATTTGGCTGCATGTAGATATAATACCTAAATATTCGTGTTATTTCAAATCTTTACCTCCTTCCTTGCGCCTACTATCCCAATTCCTCATTCTGGTTCTCTTATTTTTTACGGTCTTAAGTTTTTTTCGTTATTTCTCAAAATCTTGTTCAATAGATAATAAATTATGTTGATTTTGTATAGGATTTAGTTGGGGTCAAAGTGAAAAAGTTAATATTACAAGACTTTATAAACTAGGTTAATAATCAATTAGGCATAAATTTATAATTCATCTTCCTTTTTCAGTGTCACCAAAGATGTCCCCCTTCACTTTTGGCGAAGATCCGTTTGAAGCTAACGAGTTTGTAACTGTTACTTGCTCAGTCATCAAAGGGGACTTACCAATTACTATCAGTTGGTTATTTAATAACCAAACCCTTCCAGCATCAGAGGACATATCCATTTCTCAGTCAGGGAAACGTACCAGCAACTTAGCCATTGATTCAGTCAAAGGTCATCACGCTGGTCTATATTCGTGCATTGGCCGAAATGAAGCAGGCTTTGACATTCATTCCTCGAATCTCATTGTGAATGGTTGGTAGCTGAAAATGAAGCTGGAACTATTCCCTTTTCTCTATTCATCTTCAGCGTTTTTTAATGAGCTTTCCTTTTTTAGTTATCGACCCTCAGATTTTCATTCCCATGACCCTCCTCAATGATTCCCAGTGGGATGCGAGCAATTACTTATTTCATTACTTTTTTCATTCTAAGGAAGGATTTACATTTGCTCAGTTCATCTTATTCTTGTAGATCTCTGATGTTTCATTCAGGATACCGGTTAAAAAAAAACAAAGATGATGCTCGATATCAAAGAAAACGTTGGCCGTTGTTTCCATTTGTGGATGAGAAATTTGGATTCTCCACCAGCACACTATCTTTAAAATTCAGTTGATTTTTACTGTTTCAATATCAAGGCTTTCATTTTCTATGTAGTCGATTGTTTGTAGTGAGCGGGAAATCGTTAAAAAATCAAGGTACTTCGAGGGGCTTCGAACCTTATTGACACAGCGGATTCTGAAGGATTCCACTGTGTGTCTCCGTGTAACCACCTTGGCCATCGAAGACCTGATGTTTGCCTCTCCTTACTGCTGAGGCATGAGCTTTCATTCACTACATCTCCCTGAGGCTAATTTGAGACCTCCGGGCTCAGAGCTGAACATCCTGACCTTACTGGAGTGTGAGTGCTGACGGAGGGGCGGACGCCAGTTCAGCTAGCAGCTGTTTTTCGCTTCAAAGTGAGAGAACCGGAGAACTGGAAGGGACCCCGCATCGCAACCCCTATTAGTCACCCGAAGACACTGGGATTTTAAGAAATATGATCCTGAGAAGCTTTTTGTGATATAAGCAGAAAGGAGAGAGAATTGAATTATTAAATTAATTGCAGTCGTGTGCGCCTTTGTGGGAGTCGGAGGATTGTTTCAATTATCGTGTCCTACCGACTGCGCCACTTGTAGTGAGCGGGAAATCGTTAAAAAATTGAGGTACCTTGAGGGGGTTCGAACCTTATTGATCTTGTCACCGCGTAACCACCTCGGCCACTGAAGACCTGATGTTCGTCTCTCCTTACTGCTGAGGCATGAGCTTTCGTTCACTACAGTTGGTCGGTCATGTAGAATTTGGAATTTTGTGCTCTCCAGGAATGTGCGCTTTTTCGTGAACTGGTTTCCTCCACTACTTTCATCTTCCTCGTTTTACAAAATGTGGACAGTATTCTACTTATTGTCCAAGAATTCCTCTAAATCCTCGGGACAGCTAGAAGGTGAAAGTGACTATTTAAATTGAAGAATAATGTAGATTAATTTTAACATACCATTATTTGTACATCCTGTTTAGTCCCTCCTTTTCAACGATTACCTACTTATTTATTTGTTGCTAGTTTCCTCTGAATTAGGTACTCAATTTATGAAGTAATTTGCAGTCGCTCCCAAAATATCTCCATTCTCGTTCGGCGATGAACCTCTTGAAGCAAACGAATTCGTCTCAGTGACTTGTACCATCATGAAAGGAGATTTCCCTATCAAGATCGATTGGTTGTTTAATAACCAAACCCTCACGGTGAAAGGCGACATTACTATTTCTCAATCTGGCAAACGTATGAGCGTATTGGCAATAGAATCGGTAAAAGGTCAACACGCTGGAACGTACTCCTGCATTGGCCGTAATGAAGCAGGATTTGACATTCATTCGTCTAATCTCATTGTCAACGGTTTGTTTTGTTTTGACCCACAGCATGCTCGTAGCAGCCAAAAATTGCCTTTTTTGTTAATCAATTGAGATTTTCACCCACTCCTTGTTAATTGCACACCTACCAACCTCTCCCCAGTTTCCCAGTTTTATCGCCCAAATTTTTCGTTATATCTGATGATGCAATAAATAATTTCTTACTAGAGTTACTCCTTTCTAACGATATCTTACGTCTATAGGTAGGTACCTAATTATGATTTCTAAAGAGGCCTCCTCACGGATACCTGAACATATTCTCATAGTGTTTAAGGAAATCCAGAATCTTCCAGATTGAAAGTTCACTCTTATGAAATTGGCGGTGAACCACAGTAGTATACAATATCCTTCTTTTCAGTTGCTCCCAAAATGTCTCCTTTTTCGTTCGGCGATGAACCCTTAGAAGCAAACGAGTATGTGACAGTGATATGTTCAGTGATGAAGGGTGATTTCCCCATAACAATCACCTGGATGTTCAATAATCGAACTCTAACTCCTGATGGTGACGTATCCATTACTCAGAATGGAAAACGTACAAGCAATTTGGCTATTGAGTCCATCAAAGGCCACCACGCGGGAACCTACTCTTGCGTTGGCCAGAATGAAGCTGGATACGATATACATTCTGCAGAACTCTTAGTGAATGGTTGGTCAAGTTCGAGTGGAGTGCATTGCATGGTCCATTTTTATCAATTCTTTTGGTAGTTGGTGGTTGCAGCCATGATTTTAGCTCGTTTACATAACAAAGATTACTTACTTCTAGTAGAAGTTTTGCTACCTCATCTGCAGACTGATCTGCCAGCCCCTTTCCTCTAGAAATTCTAATCTCCTCCACCATTGGAACTAACTACTAGTACAACGTCAAATCCTTACTATCGAACGGAAGGTTAGCTAGGTTACAAAGGGGAGTGCCAGTTTTACTTCCTTTCACGCATCTTATTCTTTTTTGAGAGAATTGTTAAATTTGCATACTTTTTTGGTAATGGTCAAATCCCCAGTTATTGATGTATTATCAACGTTCCTCTTCCTATCATTTTTACAGTTACTCCCAAAATGTCACCTTTCTCATTTGGCGACGAACCCCTTGAAGCAAACGAGTTCGTCACAGTCACGTGCTCTGTGATGAAAGGCGATTTCCCCATAGCAATCACCTGGATGTTCAATAATCAGACTCTAACTGCTGATGAAGATATATCCATCACTCAGACTGGGAAACGCACAAGCAATTTAGCTATCGAGTCCATCAAAGGCCACCATGCCGGAACTTATTCGTGCGTTGGCCAGAACGAAGCTGGATACGATGTGCATTCAGCAGAACTCTTAGTGAATGGTTGGTCTAGTCCGACAGAGGGTGTACATGTAAATTGCATGGATCTTTTTTACTACTAAATAAAATCCTTAGAAGTTGGTGGTTGCGGACGTGACAGCCTTTTTGGAATATCCCGTAGAATATTGTTTCTGAACTGCGAGCCCTTCTTTCAGTCCTTTTCCTCTCGGGAGTTCTACACCCACATAACAACTTTAGCTAATAAAAGCAGCTATTACTATCCTTATTTATTATATCTCAGCTTAATCCCAAGGGAATTTGTTCGGGGCTACTACTTGATTGGTCACCTGCACTATCATTTCCAACTAAAAGAGGTATCCATCTTCACCTGCTAATATGCCTTCAAGTTCTTGGTTCTTCATTATTTCCTTGTAAGTATTCTCAGTTGTATTTTGCAGTGGCTCCAAAAATTTCGCCTTTCTCCTTTGGAGAGGAACCGCTCCAAGCTAACGAGTTCGTGAATATCATGTGTTCTGCGTTGAAGGGGGATCTACCCATCTCGATTTCCTGGTTGTTCAACAACCAATCATTGATACCCAACGATGAAATTTCCGTGTCCTTATCTGGAAAAAGAACAAGCACATTAGCTATAGAGTCGGTAAAGGGCCATCACGCTGGGATGTACTCATGCATTGGTCGTAATGACGCAGGCTATGATATCCATTCTGCTGACCTTTTGGTTAATGGTTTGTCCATCCCATCATTATTTGACGGCTGCATGTCTCTTTTATTATATCTTATTGGTTGGTTTATCCGTTTAATTTCCACGATCCTCCATCAACTCCTGCCTCTGTATCTTACATTAGATTATTTTGTCCTTCCTCTATTTTATTTCACGTTATTTCAAGGTCACCCAAATCTTTGGTATTCTTCTTTTCTCTTCGCTGTATTTTATTTGACCGTTCGAAAAATGTTCAATTTACTTCTCATTAAAATTATTATAAACGTGAATAAATACCCGTGTTTAATTTGCAGTTGCTCCAAAAATATCCCCCTTTTCCTTCGGAGATGAGCCTCTTCAAGCCAACGAATACGTCTCTGTCATGTGCACAGTCATGAAAGGAGATTTACCCATTAAGATTACGTGGATGTTCAACGACCAGACGTTGGTAGCCAATGAAGAAATATCCTTTTCACAGTCTGGTAGACGAGCTAGCAATCTTGTCATTGAATCAGTTAGGGGCCATCATGCTGGAACCTACTCCTGCATCGGTCGCAACGATGCTGGTTTTGATATGCATTCTACCAATCTCTTAGTCAATGGTGTGTTTTATATTTTATTGGTGCGTTTCCAGTAGAAATTCTGTAGACTTGCACTACTGTTCCAAAGAAAGCGCAAGTTATTTGCATTCTCTCATACCTATAACATCCTTAATCATCACTCTTCCTTTCCTCCTTTATTGATTTTGGTCTCTTCTATTTGGATTTTCCCCTTTCTTCTCGTAACTGCAGACCACTGTTGGTAGTTCCCTTTAGATTATGAGTGTTCAGTCCAGTTTGTCCAAGTTGATCTACATCTTGAAGAAATAACTATCGTCATTGTAGATGAACTAAATTGATTCTATGAGTAATCTAGTTGTGATTTTATCTATTGATTACATTCTGGATTCACCAGCTCACTGCTTCCTTCGTCAGAATATTCTCTTCCAGGGAACTACAAGATGCCTTCATGTAAATATTCCTACATGGTATTATGATGTCTCAGTTTTGTTGAAAGTAGCTAAACTGCTCTTTTGTGGTCGATATTCTTTATGATCTTCAATCAATTTTACTACTGTTATGTTTTCAGTGGCACCTAAACTCTCTCCATTTTCATTCGGAGATGAGCCGTATCAGGCCAACCAGTTTGTTACCGTTACTTGTTCAGTCGTGATGGGCGATTTCCCCATTTCCCTGCAATGGAAATTTAACAACCAAAGATTGGATGTCAGTGAAGATGTCAGTGTAACCCAAACTGGGAAAAGGATGAGTGTCCTCGCCATTGAGTCTGTCAAAGGCGAACATGCAGGAACCTATTCGTGCATTGGCAGAAACGAAGCAGGATTTGATATTCATTCTTCCACTTTAGTAGTCAATGGTTTGTTCGATTCTAAAACAAATTAGACGCATGTCATTTGTATCAGTAGACAGGAAGTGGTATTAAAGGTCCCTATCGTTGCCTCACGGATTTTCCTCAGTGGACTCCCTCTGTTCTCAATACGATTGCTCCTATTCTATATACGTATTTTTTATTTTGCGCAGAATGCCAGTAGGATTGCCTATAATCAATAGGTAGTTTGACGGTTTTTTCAAAATTAAATTTGGTACTGTATTGTCTGTAGGTGAACTATAATATTTGCATTCCATTTAAATTCGTATTTAAAGTTTTCAACCCGAAATGACCAACCCAGTTTTCTGCATTTTTTGGAATGTACTATTTTCTCGTCTTCAACAGTCCCTCGTTGTTACCGAATCAAACAAACAAACAACCCCATGGCGTGACAGTTCGACCGGCTTGCAGGTATGGACCTGTAAGAAGGTGAAGAGTGATCAGCTCATCGATTGACTCCCAGCCGTTCAAAGTCGACTTTCGAGATCGGGTTTCCAGCATCTATCGCTTTACCTATTGCCTCACCGCCCTAGGTGATGACGGGGGGGAGGGGGGCTGCTGTGACCTTGACTCGAACCCATGATCTCAAAGACCGATGCGATCAGTCTACAGTCAGAGCCCAGAGAAGACAGGTACGCTAATACCTGAGCTACTCCCTTTTACCGAATCAAGCTCAGAACAATAATTTGTAGACGAATGAGAAGATTAGGGATTAAAATGTGG
The DNA here is from genome assembly GCA_030264115.1 of Lygus lineolaris. Classification (NCBI taxonomy): domain Eukaryota; kingdom Metazoa; phylum Arthropoda; class Insecta; order Hemiptera; family Miridae; genus Lygus; species Lygus lineolaris. The sequence goes on from JAEMON010000007.1 coordinate 9,922,629, forward strand.
TTGATTACCATGATTAGTCAGGAGGAATCATTCATCTAGAAAGTGCGTCGTTTCCTCCTCTCAGTATTGAACTGCTTCAAATTACGTAGACGATAGGACTGGAAATATTCTTTTCCAATCAAATGTTGAACCTTCGACCTGTAGTCACTTTTAGTTATCTTTACATTTATGATGATACAAAATGCCTAACCCATCAGGGCTGCCTGGAATCCCCTCTTACCTACTCTTGTACAACTTCCTTTGCAGTGGCTCCCAAAATGTCGCCTTTCTCGTTTGGCGATGATCCGTTAGAAGCAAACGAGTTCGTCACTGTTACCTGCTCCGTTCTTAAAGGGGATTTACCCATCACCATATCTTGGATGTTCAACAACGAACTCTTAGTTTCCAATGAAGAAATAACCATTTCAAAGACAGGGAAGAGAATGAGCGTTCTGGTAATAGAATCTGTCAAGGGTCATCATGCAGGAACATACTCCTGCATAGGTCGCAACGATGCTGGATCTGATATTCATTCGGCTGACCTTTTAGTCAACGGTTTGTCCCTGAGCTTGTTTCTGTTAGATTGGCATGAGAAAATCGTCCGATTTGTAGGTGGCGGCTCACCCCAAAAATGTTTTGTGTACTCCCTTTTAACCTCAAGTTGGCATGGTAATAGAATGTTTAGACTTACTTAGCCACTACGTTTTTTATCCCTGATGCTTTACCCCATCATATAGGAACCTTATGTTGATTTAACATACCCTGTGAGAGGTTAACAACCATCGCTCTGATCACTTATTACTCCTAATAACTATGGTAAGTTCTCCATATTTCTCGGCAGATTTCTGGAAAACCGAGAGTATTCCTATTCCTCAAGTTGGCACCATTATTTATATCCTCTTTGAGCTCCCGTTTGACAGTTTCATCAATGAAAAGTAAGGGGTGTTTTAAATTCTTCGAATTGCATTTAGTGAAGCTTTGATAGAGTAGGTAGGATAGACTTATCATCGTCGTTCTGACTGATGTTTCAAGATCCGTTCCATTGTAGGCCAGAAGTCCAATCGCTTCCTTGTAGAGCAATAACTCATTAACTCACCTACCTACTCTTTAACAGCTACCTACTTGCTTTTTGCAGCTGTCACCGTAACCAGTCTCATTGCAATTTTCTCCACAATTATGATGTCAGTTGCATCAATCCACTGCTGTATTTGTCTTATGACTTACAATTTTTTTTAGACATGTATAGTAGCTTATGATTAAAACCAAATTATTTATTATTAATTTGATACTTTTTTTAATTCTGAAGGATATTGACCGCTATCATGTTTTGTTGGCAGTTTTTCCCAAAATCATGCCTATTTCATTTGGTGAAGAACCAGTCTTTGCTGGGCAGTCTGTCCAAGTTGCTTGCTTGGTAAATGAAGGAGATCTACCCCTTGAAATAAAATGGACGTTCAGTGGAGGTCCGTCGCTAGACGATTTAGGCATTGTGACCACGAACGTTGGAAAAAAATCCAATCTGTTGACAATAGATTCAGTCAACTCCGAACATAGTGGTTCATATACTTGCAGTGCTTCAAATCGAGCTGGAAAAGCTCAGTCTTCATCAGTTTTGAATGTCAATGGTAAAAATTTATTAGTGCTTTGTTTCCAATAGTACAAATCAGCGTGGTTTTGTTGCCCTAACAGATACAAAATTTAAGCATTTCCATACCTACCCTCTACACTGCCTGGATACAATGCTTGACTTGCTTTCGTATACAATATGAGGTGACTGTGCTCCATAACCCATTTGAACATCACCATTTTCTTCCCAAAAAAATATTCGATCCAGCCTGTCATACAGAATACCATACCTATGTCCATGATTAAAAATATATAATAATTATTGGAATGAAAAGTGTACAGTACCTAATTCATTGAGGTATAATCTAATTATTTCATTTTGTAAATAAGCTCATCGTGGTTTTAGATTCTCTCGACTGAAATACAGATTACTTCATTCGTTTTCAAAACCTCTTACATTTTCTTTCTTATGTACCTACTTGGTCTTTCAACATAATGATCAGCCACGAGGACGACACTCTTAAGAATATTCTCGAACCAAATTGTTTTCCTGTCAGTATCAGAAATTAGGTTTGAAACGCTCGCTTAAGCACCGCTGATATCACAGTGAAGGTAAAGACTTGATCAGCTCCGGAGGATGTAAAATGCAGCTTCTCGCCTGATGGAGGGGATTCAGATTGTCATATCCCAAGGATACCTTAGCTTGCCTTGTATTGATCATCCCATCAGCTTTCCAAGATACTTACTGAATACCCAACAATGCCTTCGTAACTGTACCGCATGAATTACATACATTTCACATTACAGTATTGACATGTTACATTGTAAGTAGGTACTACTACTTTACATCTATCTTGGCTGCTACCCACGAAGAACTGCATTTTGGAAATATTTGATAATCATGTAGGGTACTAGGATAGAATTAAATAGGTAGGTAAGCTTTCAGCTACATTGATAAATGTTAGATGTTTTCTATCAAGTGTCTTTCCACGCAAGTGACTTTCAGGTCAATTACCTACCTACTTTGTTCTGAAGTATCTGAATCGTCTGCTTTTTGTTTTGTCGGCAGTTCTTCCAAAAATCATGCCTTTTTCGTTTGGCGAAGACCCTGTGTTTGCCGGTCAGTCCGTTCAAGTCACTTGTTTTGTAAATGAAGGCGATCTCCCTCTCGATATCACGTGGGAGTTCAGTGGAAGCTACGAATTCGATGAGTTAGGCATCGTGACTTCAGCCATGGGCAAAAAAGCCAGTTATTTATCAATTGACTCGATTGATTCGCGGCATAGTGGAACTTATAGTTGCACCGCAAAGAACAGAGCAGGCAAAGTGCGATTATCCTCTGATTTAAACGTCAATGGTAAACGTTCAGTCAGTTCTTCTTTCTACTGTATCTTGTGGTCCAGTGTGTTTTTATATTTTACTTCATTGCTTTGAAAGATCAGCAACACCTCTTCCATCCACCTTGTGCTTCCATAGTTTGAATGGACTTATGGCAATTACAATATCCCATTACCCTATAAATACCTTAAGATGGTTTTACTTTGGAATTCCTTTCCTATTCTGGTACGTTCCCTTGGGGTTCACTTCGTGATTATACTTTTTTGCGGGATTCTTCAAGGAATGTTGGTACTTCATGACTCTCCATTGCCTGTCAGCTCATCGATGGAGATTCGGTTTTTAAAATTCTTCTGATCGTCTTCAAGTCAATCATAGTTCGAGGTCGAATGAAGATCGAGTTTTTCATCATGCGTGAAGACTAAGGGTGCTTACAGACTGGAGCTGCGCTAAGAGCAAGAGAAGCGAGCGAAGAAA
>JAEMON010000007.1:9968876-9981754 GCA_030264115.1 Lygus lineolaris
TTTGTTTGTTTATTAAACATAAGCAGTAATAATGTTATGGTAAAATTTCCTATTAGGCATTTTCGAGAACATTTTGGGCAGATGACGGTACCCCCTTAACGTGTCCTGCCCACACGCACTGACAAGATATATAATGTAACTCATAAGATTATGATGAACCTGACGAAGTTGAAGCAAATTCATCGAGCAAACGTTCGAGCGCAAAAATTGGCTCACCAAGCGTTCTTCCCTCGATTCAAGCCCGTAACAGAATCCCCATTCAAAACAGATCGTTTGAAGCAGAATGAAAGTAAATAACAAACGTATTCGTTCAAAAAGTTTTTATTAAATTAAAAAAAGGAACGAAACTAAAAAGACGTATGGAACATAAGCGTTTCTATGGATTAATAATATATATTTATTCATTCGGGGGTGAGAGGAAGGAAAACGTTTACTTGATCAACACGATAGATTCGTGTTCATCCGGTACCTACAGACTGACTCGTTCACACGTACATCATGAGTTAAGCTAAATCCTCATTTCCCAATTTCAAATTTTTTTTGTAAATTCGATATCCATAATTTTTTTTGTACAGTCAGCGAAATTAATTGGAAAAGGCATTCGTACGACAACAAGCAATAAAATAAAACATATATACAGTCTTTATTTTCTAACAATTTGTGTATATCTTTTGAGAATAGAATAGAAATCTTCTACATCTGTACATGTATAAAACAAGCTTAATCGAATAACTAACACTTATAATTTATGATATTTATGGATTTTAAAAGAACTGCAGCTGCATACAGATTTGAGTAGGGGCCACATTAACAAAATAAATTAGTGGCGTCCATCGGAAAGCTCATTTCTGAGCTCACTATTCCAAGTTACAATAAAATAAACGTGAATTCTACACAGATATAAATATATTTTGTAGGTGGACAAGACCAAAGAATCAAATGAAATAAACTTTTTACACAGTGACAAGATAAATTTAAAAATAGTTATTATTTACAAGTTCTATGAAAACCTCACTGGTCGAAGGGGTGGCAACTACCTATTAGTTTCACTGACGGCGCTCGAAGGGTCATTCGGAGTCTCAAAGGTGAGGAGCTGGTCGTGGCTCAAAATTACTTGGGAAGGTTGAACTGCTGTTGTCATGATAGGTCGCTGTTGAATGGGGTCGGTGAGCATGCCATAGACCACGGTGGCCGTGGGCATCATGTTGGGAGTTTCTTCGTTTTGAACATCCAAACCCGTCAGAGCCTGCTCAAGAAGGTCTTTCCCGGGTTTCTTCGGCTCGGGCGGTTTGTTCACCATGAAACTCACGAATTTCTGGACTGTCGGTGTGTGAGGGGCGGGTTTCAACAGGATTTGATTTGAACCACTGAGCAAGACTTGGTTGGCAGGACTGATCTCCGGCAACAGGTTGTTGTTCGACAAAATCAACCCGCCGTGGTCAGAAGGTATTCGCACGGTGCTGCTCCCAACCAGTAAATCCGACGTCAATTTGCTCCTAGACGGTCTTTGGATGGGGATGGAAGAAGGCCGTTGAGTTTGCACGGGTTGTCTCACAACTCTCCTCTGACTCAAGATCGATGGTGATGTCCCCCGGGTCACTAACCTAGAAGTAGACACGGGTCCCTTATTGATCTGTATGAGTGGAGGATTTTTGACACCCAACGTGTTAGTAGCTACAACGCTACCAGGACTTTTAACAATACTCTTCATTTGCTGAGACATAACTAATTGCTTACAGCCTGTTTTGCTACGTTGCTGGACCAAATGTGGCTTCACCATGAATTTAGTTGCTCCCGTTTTAGTGTCTTTGACCATCCGAAGTTGCAGAGGTTCCTTCGTAAGAACTTCCGGTTGACTACTAGATGCCATCTGTAACTTTTTTCTATCAAAATCTGCTGAAGAAAGGTTCACGTTTGACTTTCCAGATTTAACAGTTTGCACTCTAATAACCTGCGACGATGTACTAACACCTGACACACCACTAGCCAGTTTCCCAGCACTGCCTAAACTAACCAATTTAGGTTCAGTGGTGACCGTCGTAACTCTCTTTGGTTGAATTGGAGGAACATCTACTACTTTCTTGGCTGGTGTAGGAGTTTGAGCTACACTTGAAGCTTGGCTCACGGCATACTTACCAAAAGGAGCAATTGGCAGTGAGCAGAGGAAGTCGTAATTAGGGTCACTGTCATCCGTAACTTCAATGAAAATTTGGCGAACTTGTCGAGCTTCATATATTTTGTCTTCATACATTTCATCTGCAGTAAATTCATTTTCACTCACAACATTCCCAGATAATGTAGAATCAGTAGCTGGTTCTTCCTCTACAACTTCTTCAACTAAGTCTTCAATCGAAAATGTCTCTTCTGACTCCATGGCTGTCGATGAAACAATACTCGTTTTTTCCATTGCATATGAGGGAGAAGATTGGGTAACTACAGTGGAACTTGTCGATTCCATGTTGGGTACAATAGTTGGCATTGAGCTAGGCTCGCTGGGCATCAAACCTTCTTCAATCAAATCCTCTTCTAATACAAAGGGAATATCATTGATGTCCAATAAGTTGGATGGATCGATGCCACCTACTAGACCTGCTTGGGGCTGACTACATTCAACTTCGAGCACCTCCACTCTTGATGTGGGCGTGTCATCGAGGCAAAGCTTGTTAGGAACCTGGTTTTGAGTGATAACTTTTGGAGCCTCAACAGGTATAACGATTGGTGCCTGCTGAGAAGAGGAGATCAATGGCTCAGATAAAGGCAAGGGTATGCTACTGATCACAACAGGTATGTCAGCCAAATTTGTGACTATAGGTCTAAGTAAATTAGACTTCGACTTACTCAACCCCCTATTATTGTCATCGGGTTTTTCAAAAACTGCAGCCTTAGCTGGTGATTGCACATTTTTGGGAAGTGGTGACAAAGGTTTGACAATTTCTTTCTTTGGAGAGGCAACATTTACTTTGGTAGTTGTTTGTTTGATTAGCTCCTCATCATCCTCCCCTTTCAGTAGACTAGCCAATAATGCAGCTTCGCTGAGTCCTGCCACTTTTGGCGAGGACAGAGGGCTTTCATTCAATTTAATTTCTGGTACACTGGGACATTCAGACAACTGTAATCCAAGCGAATTTTCCAGGTCTTTTATTTTCTGGGGAGAACGGGCTTGTGGTGTTTCAGCATTCTGCAAGTTTCCTTCTACCGTCTTTTCTATCTTGTCAGTCTTGGAATCTCTCACAGATGAACAAACTTTTGTAGTTTCGTGTCTCGAAGAATCAACTTTTTTCACCTCATCACTTGGATCGGGCTTGGGCAAGTAACCTTGAACCTTAGACTCAGAGTAGGAAGCTATTTCAGCTTGTAGCGCACTCAGCTCATCGTCGAAGTCACTAGCAGTTGCTGTTCGCTCAGGGTGAGTGGTTTCCACAACGACATTACTTCTAACTTCTACAATTCGTGGACTAGCCACATCCGAAGCTACCTGCTTAGCATCTGTGTTGGTACCCTTTGGGTCTGGTGGAGGAGATTTGAAACAACTTCTCCCGAGACCAGATTTTATTTCAACTTTCACCTTGCTTACAGGTGAAAGCGACATTTTGGTGGGGCTAGTTATAAGCAGATTGGTGGGTGTTGATGGTCGAGTGTCACTTTTCTTCATAGGAAAAGGATTGTCCCACCTAGAAGCTCGAACTGAGACCAAAGGTGCTTGAGGCAGTTCCAACATTTTTGGTTCCACTTTTTCAGGTACATTAGGCAATTTGGATTCTTCAGGAGAGATGCAGCTATTCACTGATGTGGTGGGAGAGAGAGTTTTCTCAAAAGGAGTAGTTTTTGCACCTTGAGAAATGGAATCCTCAGTTTTATCAGCTTCCAGTTTGGAAGACTCACCCTCAAGTCTCTGACTTGAAAGTAGAGGAGAAGGAATAGGAGCATCACCCACCTTTAGTAGGTCTTCTTCAAGCGAAGAAACTGCCTTTATTGGGGAACCTAATGAAGCAATGCTTTCATTTTTTGGAAGAACAATCACCTCACCAATGACAGATCCAACTTGTGGACTAAGTTCAGCTTTTGACTCTTTAGGACCATCACTGGAATCCTGACAATTGTCCTCCTCAACAGTTACATCACCTAGTGAAGGAGCCAGTGGTGGGTTCATCTGACTGTCCATCAGTTGAAGTATACCTTTTTCCATTTTCCTACATTCTGAAGGCGTTGTAAACTCACTTTCAGGATTCAAAGTCAAATTTGAGCTTGGGCTAGGCAGTGGAGAATCTTTGGTTTCTTCGGAGGTTTCATTTGATTTCAACTCCATAGTAATGCTTTCACCAGTTGGAAGCTCAGTTTTGGATTCTCCAGAGGTTGAATGACAGGGCAAAATGTCCTCTGTCCGTTCTTCTGTTTTTTCAGCTGCTGTAGACTGCTCTTTCCCAAGCTTTTCATTTGATTTCAACTCCTCAGTAATGTATTCACGAGGTGAAAGCTCGATTTTGGATTCTCCTGGGGTTGACGAAATGCTCCCAGTTATTTCTTCTGATGACACTTTCCCAAGTGAACTGAGAACCTCTTTGACGACAGACTCAGATTCATAGGTTGAGTCTACGCCAACCACATCATTTTGTGGGCTGTCATCCTTGGTTTCAGGAGAAGTGGCAATTGCAATTCCTGTTTCATTTCCTTGGGTGATGGAACCACCAGCATCACAAATGGCAGGTACATCACTTTCTTCCTTTTCAACATTCAAATCTGATGTTTTTGAAGGCTCTGAGACCTGAGGAGTAATAGCTAATGATGATTTCTGATCTTGACTCAATTCTTGATTAATAAGAGCAGTTTCAGAATGTGCTTCATTTGATGGCAGCATTTCAGGTTGGGAATTGAGTTGAACGATCGTTTCATGTTTTACTTGAGGCTTAACATGATAGCTATCAAAATCTACGGATGGGACAGGAACCTTGGAAGCTTCTGCAGCAGAGATACTTTTAGCATCTTGGCTGCTTAACTGCATAGATTCCCTCAATGGTGTAGGCTTAAATGGTGGTTTCATTTCTTGGATTTTGACGCCTTGGTTAGAGGTGAAAGGAATTTTTGCTTGTTCACCATCTCTAGCCTTATGAGCAGCTTCAGTAGTAGTTGTGATATCTACACTGGTGGTAATTTGCTTATCCCGACTGCTAATGCGTGTAGATCTTCTGGTAAGTACAGTCTCCTCTGAAATTACTTTGGAGCTACGAGATGAATTTGATGACATCTTACAAATTGAATCTTCAGCATCTTTATCCTGAGGATTTTCGCTATCTGTTTTTTTGGGAGATTCCTTGGACAACGAGGTTCTATCTCTCTGTTCTCCTTCGTCAAATGATAGCTTGCAAGCATCCACCAATAGTGCCTTATTAGATGATGAGCTCGTCTCGAGAGTGGCTTCACCAGGGCTTTCAGCATGTATTCCCATTACACTTCTACTTGAACTTGCAAGCTGGGCTTTGAGGTCGCCAAGTTCATCAGATATATCGACATTCGACGTAATAATAGTAGGTTGTCTTGTTTCCAATTCATCTGAAGAAGTCAATTTTACTTTTTTAGACCTAGATACTCCATCTTCACACGTTTCTTTCGAAGTAGCAAGCATATTCTTACCAGGGCTTGAGAGAGGATCTGTTGTTTTGAATTTGCCATCCTGGAAACGAGACAATTTCTTGGTTTTTGAAAGTCCTGTTGTTTCATCACTGTGGAGTTCAGCTGAAGAGCAGGGAACTACAGGAATATTCTTACTTGGGACTGACAATTTCGATCTTTTAGACCTAGAACCTGCAACTTCACAAATTCCCTCTGAAGTAGCTAGAATATCCTTACACGGGCTTGGGGGAGGATCTGCTGTTTCAACTGAGACATCCTGGAGACCAGACATATTTCCGGTTTTTGAAGGTCCTATCGTGTCATCACTATGGCTAACTATTCCAGCTTTTGAGGGACTTTTAGAAATATTCTCACTTTGAATTGATATTGAATCCGTCATTTCAATTTCACTTTTGGTCATAACTTCCTTTGGGTCTTTCACATTAGAACTGCACTTCTTGGGACTTGAATTGGGGACCACAGTATCGACAAATGTGTCTTTTGGAACATATAGATTTGTTCCAGGTAAATCTCTTTCATCGGTGGCGCAAGGTGCAGCTACAGATGAGTGTTCTCCATCTTTAGCAATTTCAGTAGCAGGAGAAATATTCTCACTAGAACTAGAAACTAATCCATCTCGGCAATAGCGAGGAAGCGACGAACGTTTTGTTCTTGAATGTTCTCTGTCATCACTGTCAGTAGGAGTTTTGGCTATTGAGTGTACCTCATCTATGGTTGATTTTGGGATGATTCGTTTGTTTGGGCTCATCACAGACTCCTGAAATTTAACTTGACTCTCTCCTGACTTCAAGGTGTACTTGTTTATAGAGCGAACAGACTCCTCACTAACAGCTCCGATACCAGCTTCAGAGGGTACATCATCTTTGGTAACGCCAAGAGCCATTTTTGGCTCCTCTTTGGCGGAACTTAAAACAGATTTTGGTGTTTCTAATGGACTATCATGAGAAAGCGATGACAGTTTAATTCTTGTTGGAGAGGGAAGAGGAATATTTTCAAGGCTTGAACTAGATTTTTGTACTTCGCGATGGGGATCAAGTGAATGACTCGAACGCTTACTTTTTAGAAATTCATCAACATGATGAGTGTTTGAAGCTGCAGTCTCCAAGTTTCTTTTATCTTTGGAAATATGTTTACTGGATTTAATCGCATCAGCTTTTGCGTGGCCAGAATGAGAAGAATCATTACTTTTGGCTTGTTGATCATTTTTAGGAGCAGCAGGACTGTCATATGAGTTCTTACTAGGGCTTGAAATTCGTTCTTTCGATTGAACAAGAGTGTGTGATAAGGGAGAGGATCGTTTACTTCTTGAGTCTCCCTTATCCTCCTTTAGAATTGAATCCTTTTCTTCTTTTCTTTTAGGGTCTTTGATACCATCCTGGCTGGTAGGAACACCACCTCCAAAAGAGCTTGAGATTGTTTCCTTTGTTGCTTCAATACTGGTGTCTGTTGAGTGAGAAGATCGCTTGCCTCTTGAATATCCCTTATCCTCCTTGGGAGTGAATTTTTTTGAAATTTTAAAACCATCCTGGGTGGTGGGAACAACACTCCCAATAGTGCTTGAATTGGATTCCACAGCTGTTTCAACAAGGGAGTTCGATGAACGAGAGGACCGCCTGCTTCTCGAGTGTCCCTTATCCTCCTTAGGAGTTAATTTTTTGGGAACTTTGACAGCATCCTGGGTGGTAGTAACATCACTCCTAATTGTGCTTGAACTGGGTTCCACTGTTGTTTGAACAAGGGTGTCTGATGAACGTGAGGATCGCTTGCTTCTCGAGTGTTCCTTATCCTCCTTAGGAGTTAATCCTTTAGGGCCTTTGACAGTCTCCTGGATGGTAGAAACACCAGTCTCGATAGAGCGTGATTTGGATTCCACAGCTGTTTCAAGAATAGTGTGGGATGCATGAGCTTGCTGCTTGTTTATCGAGAGCCTCTTATCCTTCTTGCGAGTTGTATCCCCGGAGTCTTTTACCACCTCCTGGGTGGTAGGAATACCACTCTCATTAGAGCTTGATTTCGATTCCACTGAAGCATCAAAACGAGGGTGAGATGAACGAGAGGATCGCTTGCTTCTCGAGTGTCCCTTATCCCCCTTCAAGTCTTTGGAAGCATCCTGGGTGACAGGAACACAACTCTCAACAGAGCTTGTTTTGAATTCCAGTCCTGCTTCAACACGAGTGTCGGATGAGCGTGAGGATCGCTTGCCCCTTGAGTATCCCTTATCCTCTGAAGGTATTAAATCTTCCACGCCTTTTACGGTATCCTGAGAGGAAGGAATACCACTCCCAATAGTGCTTGAATTGGATTCCACAGCTGTTTTAACAGGGTAATTGGATGAACGAGAGGATCGCTTGCTTCTCGAGTGTCCCTTATCCTCCTTAGGAATCATTTCTGTTGAGTGTTTGACTGTATCCTGAGAGGAAGGAATATCACTCCCAATGGTGCTTGAACTGGATTCCACAGCCGTTTCAACAAGGGAATTGGATGAACGAGAGGCTCGCTTGCTTCTCGACTGTCCCTTATCTTCTTTAGGAGTTGATTCTCCAGAGCCTTTGACAGCATCCTGGGTGGAAGGAACATCACTCCTAATTGTGCTTGAACTGGGTTCTACTGTTGTTTGAACAAGGGTGCCTGATGAACGTGAGGATCGCTTGCTTCTTGAGTGTCCCTTATCATCCGTAGGAGTTGCATGTTTTGCATCTTTAACAGCATCGGCAATGTTAGGAACACCACTCCTCATAGAGCTTGAACTGGATTCCAGACTTGTTTCAGCACGAGTATCAGATGAACGAGAGGATCGCTTGTTTCTTGAATGTGTCTTATCCTCCCTAGGAGTTGCATCTTTGGCAGCCTCCTGGCTGATAGGAACACCACTCCCATAAGAGCTCATATTGAATTCCTCTATTGTTTCTATTTGCGTGTCTGATGAGCGAGAGGATCGTTTGCTTCTTGTGTGTCCCTTATCCTCCTTATGTGTTGAATCTTTTGTGCATTTGCCAACCTCATTGGTGGTGGGAACATTACTCCCACAAGAGCTTGATGTGGAATCCGTTGTTTTCATATGCCTCTCATCTGATCGAGAAGATCTTTTTGATCTGGAGTGCCTACCCTCGATGGAATCAGTTGGGGTGACTGTTTTTGATGGAGAGTTATCAGAGGTACGATTTGATACTTTTGGGCGCTTGCTGTCACGCTCATGTTTGTATTCCTTGGTACGTTTCTCTTCTTTCTTATGGGTTGCAATGTCAGTATCATCCTTGAGTTCTTTGTATTTTTTAGGTGAGTCCAACTTCTGGCATTCATTCTGTGACTTCTTCAGTTTTTGGACAACAGCAGCTTGGTCACCCGCTGAACCCGGAAGATCTTTGTGTCTACTATCGGTACTTTTCTTAGTCTTTTGTTCTTTTACCAGGCTACCCTTCTTATCTGTTGACGATGTGAAAGAGTTGGAGCTTTCCACTACTGATGGCTTAGGTGTTTCATTTTGTTTTAAAGGCATTAACTTGGAAACTTCGAGAAATTCATTCTTTTCTAAAGCGATTTTGGAATTTTCTAACGGCTTTTGCAAAGTCGCATCATTCATTGACAAATCAAATTCAGCCAAGCAACTACTCGACAAGACATCACTGTTGGGGTCGCCATTGTCCCCAGATTTTGCCTCTTTCTTTGAATCTTGTTCTTTGGTAGACTCTTCAACAACCTCAGTTTTCAGTGATGGTTCATGATCAGCTCCTGATTTAGAACTTGGATGACTAGATCTTGCATCCTGCTCTTCCTCAATGCCAATAACAGTTTCATCTTTATCACTACTTGAAGGGAACAGTGGCTCCTTGACTATACTACCAGTTCCAACAGCAGCAGCGACGCCAGAAGAATCTTTAATCTTGGTTGAGTCATTGGAAATGCTATCCTTAATTTTTTCCAAGGATCCATGAAGTTTGGAATTGAGAGCTTGATCAAGTGAGGATTTCTTGTCATTCTTCTCCAATGATTTCCTTGACTTCCCCATTTTCTTTGGCTTGGGTGAAACTTCAGAGTTAGCAGTTGCCAAAGGGGTACCTTCATCTGTTGCTTGACTGTCATCTATCTTCCCTTCGGTGTCATCTCGTCTTGAATGCCTTGATTTTCCTGACCTAGGACTTTTCAACTCCAATTTGGCGTCTAGGCTTGGACTAGCTTCCGAGTGTTTCTCTTTTGTTTGGGTCTTAGATGAACCCCTACTTGTTCTTGATCTAGAACGTGATGAAGTAGGGAAGCTTTCACTTTCAACGAAGCTCACTTCTTTGGACCCACTACGCAATTTTGAGATTTCTGGTGTTTTTCGTGATTCCATTTTCGGGGTTTTGGGAGAGGTCCTTGACTTATGCCTCATCTTTTTCCTGGGGGGAGTACTGGAGCCAACTGGGGCCGGAGAATGAGTGAGTGTGTCAATCAAGGATTGTTTGTCAAGCTCAGACACAATGCCACCCTCACCATAAGTGTCAAGTCCCTGAGAGCATTCTGGTGACTCATCTTTAGCTTTTTTCCTCTTCTTTTGAGAAAAATCATTATCAACTGAGGACGGAGAGTATGTCAAAGTGTCAATCAACGATTGCTTGTCCAATTCAGAAATCGTGCTTTTATTTTTGGGAGGAACATTACAACCCAATTTTGAGTCATTTAAATCGGCTAGTATTTCCAATTTGACAGGTCCAGGAGAGTCTGGTTCAATTGGTTTTGAATCTGTGGGTTCCACCACCAATGTTTCTGGCTGAAGTTTTTCAAGGTAGCCATCACCGCCAGTCTTCAGTCCAAAATCTTTCTTAGAGGGTTCATCATCACTTTTCTGTTTTTTGTCTGCGGACCCATCTTCAGCACCCTCAGTAAGTCCAGAACCTTTTCGTTTCTGTGACTGAAGGGGTCCTTCGACTAAAAAATGCTTATCTTCCGATTTGATTTCAGGAGTAGCATCCTTTTTGTCATCAGGGGTTTGATTGCTTGATGTGTGTAGAGCACCTTCTTTAGGATCCTTGGTTTTCTTCTCAGTTTCTCTTGCTGGGGAAGTTATCAGTTTTTTTCCTTCCTTAATTCCTTTGGTGGAAGAGCCAGCATGCTTCAAAGAAGGGATAGATGGGAGTTCGGGTACTGCCACTTCATTCAAGAACGATTCTAGCCCATCAGACAAAATATCGGCAGTAGATGATTTAGACTTCTCGGGAGATATGACCCGTGGTAATTTTTGTCCAAATTTAAGAGTTTGCACTTCTGGTTGAGTAGATTCTTCGTCATCGAAATCAAAACAAGAAGAAGACTTTGGGGGTTGGGCTGGTACCTCCACGGTCTTTGAAATAGGCTCAACAGAGTCATCTGATGTACCATTTTTGTCCATCAGAAAGTTTTCTGGTTCTTTGATAGGTTGTAATGTGGTGTCCTCAACTACTACCATTTCTTCAGGAGGAGCCTTATCACCTTCTTTGATTTCTTCGTCTTCGTCTGTCCAATCTTTCAAAATTTGTTCACATTCCATACTTCTTTCGAGAGCACTGGGTGGTTGTTCCTTCATTTCAAGCTGTGGCATTATTTGTTCTTTCGGGACAACAGATTTCTTCTTCTTCTTTTTTACAATGGGAGATGCGCTCTCTTCCTTGCGTTTCCTCTCTTTTTTTGGTTTTGATGGTCCTGGCAAAGACAATCGGGGCCTGGGCGGAGGCAGGCTTCTTGCATAGGAAACATGCTTCATTTTGAAGTGAATTATATATCGCTCCAAGTTAGTGGTCCTTAGATCGCACGATTCACAATAAAACTCCACGGGTTTGGAGGTTTCAACATCTTCTTGAGGAGGGCATCGTTGAAGAAAAATAACGCGAGAATGCTGAACAACTCCAATACTACCATCATCACTGATCCGACGACCACCGTTGACCGAACCACTAGAAAAATGCCCAACAGGCAATGAATGCCTACTACTTTGACCACGTCGTACAGCACCCGGAAGAGACAACCTTTTACCACTGGTTCCAGGTCTTCCTGCAGCATCTGGTTTTTCCACGACTGGAAGGATTTCTGGATCGTTGATGATATTCGGATCACCTCCAGTTCGGCGCTCGGCTTCTTGAATCACATCAGGCCATATTGATACATTCTTTTCATTTTTATTTTTGGAGTACTTTTCTGAAAACGAAACAAAAAGTGAAATAACAAAAAATTCTACTCAAGTAGGCATGGGGTCGTCATAGATACGTATTGGGTGACAATATCTACTCAAACTCAGCATTTTCACAAAAGCTGAAGAAATTTACTGCAGTAAGTAGATGGCGATAGAATAGCATGCCAATCAACGAAATTTTAAGAAGACACTGCAGTTGATAGCAATCAATTGGATACAAAAAACCTCAAAAAAAAGAAGATACAATAATACACCTATGAAACAGGGCAAACCTAAGTGCAAATTGAAACTGTTGTGACAACATTTTTTACATTCTACAATACACCAGTAACAGACCCACATTACTACAGGTAGAGAAATATGTTTTCACATTATGATTCGACAACAAAATTTGGATGATGTGGATTAAAGGATGAAATGTATTTGGAAGTCCATCAGAAATGTTCTGCGTTCCTCAAGATGGACACAATTTTGTTGGTTTTTTTAATGTTTTAGGAAGTTTCTTTCCCAAATTCAAGAGCGTAACTAAATAAGAAACAGTCCTACCATCAGGAATGAAAACTACGTTATTCTACCTTTAGGAAAATTCACACACACAGATAGAGAGAAATATAGTGCTCTTATATGTCTGATTATGTCAATAACCACAGAACATGGAAATGAGTATAAGCTTCATCGATCCTCATTAACAGGCATGAGGGCCTCAAGCAAAAGGAATGGTTGTTTTTCGATTGTGGAATATGGGGTCAAACTGAAAGGGACATAAAAAGGTCGGTTTTCATTCTCAATGAGGGTGGAAAATGGAAGCATATAACTATACCGACAAAAAGACTACGCCACGTGGATAATTTAAAAATTAAATAACGATCCATGTGAGATCATGTAGCATCCATGGTCTGTGACTCTGCTCCATGATGTTGTGTTTCTTACCCCCAAGCTCGTGACAAAAACACTACAGCAAAGTCTGATATCCGAGGTATTTTTCTTAACCCTGAGGTACTTCGGTGGTACAGGCCGGAATAGAAGCTTCAGTTGGGTCGGATCTGACTCGCCTCATCTACCTATCAGCTTTTTCAAATTTTTATAGGAAATAATGAATAATAACTAT
>JAEMON010000007.1:9999895-10011209 GCA_030264115.1 Lygus lineolaris
TCAATTTTTTGTTAGTAGGAGGGAAGACAATTTTAAAAAACTAAAAACCAACTCAATAATTAGAAAAATTTATTAAATACACCTACAAAGCCCATGAATGTCAGCGGCTTGAGAGATTACACAAAGAATAGAATATTAATATTCTCACATCATGAAGAAATACACCAGCAAATCAAAAATGATTTTGTTTTCCATTTTTCAACTCGCTTAATCCAATTAAAAATAAGACCAACTCAAAACACCACATTTTGTGCCGTATTTGGTGTGGACCCAATCAAGGTGGCAGTGAATGTCTTGATTGTTGTTTTGATCCTACCAAAATTACTTCACTCGTACAAGGCAGAAAACTGAGAATGATTCAGAACGCTGAACCAGTAAATTGTTAGGTTCGACTGAGGTCGTCGAAATGAGTCAACAGCACAATTCCAGGAAACAAAAAAAGGATGACGTAAAAAAAAAAACAAGAAGGTTGGTAGCTTGATAGACAAATGAATTAGATACATAAACTGCGAATGGGTACCTACTTAGGTATAATATTAATTTATGATAACCTCATCAACATTTTCAGTACCTAACATGCCTGCAATTAATCCAAACAAAATGAATACACAAGCTCCTGGTATTCTTAAAGCTCAATTTAATTCTCCAATTAATATTTTTTTCAAATAAAAATTGGTACCTATTATACAAAACATTACAAAAATGTGTAACAGAAGGAGGACGATAATATCAGCTTTGAGGAACCATATTCCAAACGAAAATGCTAGGATGTGGTAACCACTATTGCAGCAAAACAGACAGTGGTGGCTCAAGCCAAAAATTAAAATCTATAGCGATAGCTACGTTACCCGAAGAATAAATACTTCCACGATAAAAGCAATATTGTCAAATGCGTACAACCTGAAAAATACTGTTTTCATACAACGAAACAACACAGAGGAGTTATAACGATTCCTCCATAGGTACGTACACTCCTACTCTTTAGCAATTGAACATTTTTAGCCAAATACACGTATTTATTTGAAATAAGATAATAGAGAGTTTTAGCAGCCAATTGATGCCGTCAACTGAACAGAGCTCGTTGACTCCTAATAGAGCGAGCAAATTTGAGATGCCACCCTCTTAATTTGAGTCAAACAACCTCGTTTTGGTCCGAGTTTAAATTAACGTAAATCATCATTGGAGTGACGCTAATGTACCTATGGTTGCCGAATGACAGTGGATGAAATTGGTTTTAACTTACGAAGGTTATGCATCCCCCGTTGAATGTACGGCTTTGCCGTCACCACCAGCTTTATTGGCTGAGGAATCTCTCTCGAATTTCTATGGGTCAGTTTTGGCTAAAAATTAATTGAAAATTATTTTGACTCCTCCAAATGAAGGTATTTTTGTACGAAAACTGTTTGGGTCGACATCCAGCCTCGTTCAATTGCACAACAAGTAGCGTTGTTGGATGAAATTTATTAAAAATGGACAAAAGTAAAAGTTCAGTCTCTTGAAATGTTCATTATTCAAACAATGATGCAGCTAATTTGAGTAAAGTAGTGCGTTTTGGCACTCGATAAAAATTTAAATACAGCGGTGCGGATAATGTCACACACGTTTTGGTGACAGGTAAAATTGTCATTATTTCGTCTCTTCGAAGGGAATCAAATCGAAGTAGGCAGTTCAAGTAATCGCAAGTTCATGGTCGGTCCCTGAGTTTTTGTTCAATGAATTCAATTAACTGTGTAAACAGAACAGTGTTGACGAACTCTTGGGATATCAGTGGGGAGGAAGAATCCCAAGAAGTTGTCAGATTTCCAGAAAGTTCGATCCCAAGTTTTGAGTACAAGGGCGGCGAGACATCTCATATCCTCAGGTCTAGGTAAAATATCCTCGGATCCTCCAATGTTTGAGTTGAATTGACGTTTGGAGTGAACTTTAAATAAATCACTTGAAACAGCTGAAATTGGGATTTGAGACAACGTAGCTACCTTACTGAACGTCTCTCTACTTTAGTTATAAATGAACATCAAAACGTCCCACCATTTAGCTTACTGTAATGGGTCCCATTTTGGATGGTATTATATAAAATGAACACACACGCCATCGGTGTTCGTTCAATAACTCTTCATTTTTTCCCTTCTCTATAAGGCAAAACCACCTAATGCCATCCAAACCTCCCTTAAAGAGCACTAGAATTGGTAGCATGGACCTAACAGCTCTTAGAGGCATTTTACCACTTAGTGCAATATCAAATCCCTCACTAAAAATCAAATGACCTTACGAATTGCGAACAAGATTTCAATTCTAAGATTTAAATTTAGAATAATAGTGTGCCTAATTTTTGTATAAGATGCATAAAAAATTCGATTACCAAAATATTTATATTTTCTTCGAAATGTAGTCTACGTCTAACCATCGCACTAATCGAAGCGGAACGTAAATTAGAAAATCTACCAACAAAGCTTTCGAATCGAGTTTAGAAATTAAATAAAAAATTAATTGGTCGATCTACGAGATGCTTAAAGCAATAAGAGCCACCACTGCGTTCACCCGCCACTATGATTACGAATAACAACTCTGATAGCAATAAAAACTAATTCCTTATAATATTAATTCATTGAACATTTTGTTTTACTTTTACGAATAATTCAACACAACTCTAATATAATAAATTAAATAATATTTCCATATGATACACAATTTACATATTAGTTAACTTTGGTTAAAGTTCATTACTGTAATAAGTTGAAATGAAACGAATGAAAACCAATGAAAGCACATTATTAGTGAACTAATCTGAGTCGTAGTCTTGGAGGAAGTCAGACAGATCGGTAGGAGGGATCATGCCCTTGGAGACAGCGTACTCAATGAGGGCCAGGTGGCAGAAGATGTACTGGTCGGGCATTTGGATGGAGAAGGCCCGCTGACCGCGGATCTTTTCAACTGTTCCGCGAACGTCGACAGTGCCGGTTTCATCAAGGCGGTTGATGCAGATGTCAAGCGTGCAGAAGGTTCCTGAAAGGATAGAAGTAATCAAATCAGAGAGAGATGTTGTGTAGTAGGTAGAAAAGCTGTAGGATGGTACGTACACCTGCGACCTTCCATGTAGAGAACCGTGGTGGGGATTGCATCATTCCGAATATCATAAAAGGTTTGTCTCAGTGGACTCTGGAGATGGGATATCGATATCTGATATTATCGAAATATCGATACACGGTGGTCGATATCTGATATTTCACCATCAATATCGTATGGTCGGACCTACCGATATCCTTTTTGCCGATAACGATGTCAGTGGCAATCCAACATGGAAATACCAATTAATTGCTTCACTGACGGTTCGAAGATAGATAGACTACAAGAGGCTACCTCCGGGGCTGGAGTATATACATATACCAAAAGACAAACAAACAATTTATTTATTGGAAATAACAAAAATTCCATAAAATGGATATCCGGACATTCACACCACGATGGTAATGAAAATGCCGATATTCTGGCTAAAGAGGGTTCAAGGCTAGGATTTCTAGAGCCTCACCCAGCTAAAGGAGTTCCGAAAAAACGTCTGCAAATAAAAGGTCAAAAAATGGGAAATCCAAGACCTTAACATACTCTGGTCCAAAGAAACTGATAGGTACAGACCAACAAGAATGGTTCATGGTGGTCTTCTGATCCAAAACAAGCTTATTGGTTGACATCCAAAAGCCGGAACAAAATAAGAATAATGACCGGCATACTGACCAGACATTATGATTTCCGAAGAATGCTGAACATCATGGATGAAAGTGTCACTTATGTGTCACACTGGGGCCTCAGCAGAGGGAGAGTGGAAGTCATTAGTGCCTGAAACTGTTTCCCAATGGTAACCCCAGGTAGTGAGTGATTGAGAATACCAATGAAACTTAAGCATCAGCCTTTTCCCCGGTTTCCTCGCCAATGCTCTTGGCATACCCAGGCAGGACTGAAGCTGTCTATTTCTCTTCTCCATGATTGTCATGGACAAAGAGCTAGACAACCAACACGCTCATTTCTCATTCCTTTTCTGCTTTTACAAATACAATTTCCTTTCAATATCGACAGTATCATATTATCATATCATAATTAAATCGATAATGATGGTCCGATATCTTTCTAATATCGAAAACAAGTAGTGCTCGATAACAATAATGATATTGTGCCTTTGATATCCTAACCCTAGTAGTCTCTGGTACGCGCCATGAAAAACGGGGAAAGATGGTACGGTAAGAATCCTTAGCAGTGTCAAGAACTTGCGTCTAGAATTTCCCCCCTAGGGACAGTGGCATTTTCCCTCTACCCTCATCGAATTGTCAACCTCACACCGTGTTTAGTAAAACAACTCGCCAAATGAAGGTTTTCCCAAATACGCTTCAGAATGGGCCTGTAAAACGGAATGTACGATCAATCTCTAATGCTAAAACACTATATAATTTTCAGGGGTAACCTAGCAATTACCTGTTCTACCAATCCCAGCTGAGCAGTGAACGATAACTGGAGGGCCTCTTGGATGACCCGCCCACGTGTCTCCCATCGATGCTACCAATCGATCTTGCGTTGACCGCACCAGATGAAGGAAGTCCAGCATGGCCCCAGCACTTTCTGGCACACCGTAGTCCGGCCACGAAATATATTGTAAATGCTCTATTTGTCGGCTCTCTTCAGTCTAAACCATGAAACAATGAAAATATTGTTAGTTAGACAATTTTCAACGAAAAATAATATAAGGCTCTAGTGAAGCGAGCGTACTAAATTGCTTTGTATGTGTCGCAGTCCTATCTTACCATTTTAGATGATGTTTCAAACTTTTAAATCCACTTTTCTCGAAATAAGAAAATTGCTTGTTAGCCCCTTTCTTCGCTGGGCTCTTCCATTATGATAGCTGTTAAATGCTACCTACTAAATCTTAGAGCTTCTCGCCTCCATTGAACCTGCCTGAGAGGCCGCACGCTTCTTCAATATCCTGTTTTTATTATCTTTCTTGTATTTCCTACATTCAATTACTACACAATTATAATCTTTTTACGCATTCTTTGTACCTACTTTTCACGGCTACCTGAACTGAAAACATCCAAGAAAAAGTCTTACTTTCAGACTATTGCACCACAGGATGTCGACCCTTCTATTCGACTCTTACTGGGGTGTGGAGAAGACTGATACGAGGAACTGAACGAGGTCTCATGGGTGCCCATAGATGCACTGATTAAGCAGGACTTATCAGGGGAGGGTGTCCACTTAATAAATCACATTGAAATTGATTTAAAAAACCTTGCTTGCCGTTTGAATAATTGTGATATCTTGTCAGGATAATCAATATAATTTATTACATTATTTTTACCTTATTGTTAACTAAACGAAGAACTGAAACCACGTAATCTGTATGCGCCTCAACAGCGACAGTGGTCACAGCGAATTGACCATGAATTTGGGACGAGCCAGCGTCCGAGGGCCAGTACTGCCAACATTTGTGCCGACCTCTCTCGATTACTCTGGTTGTCATAACCACAACGACCGCACCCTGCTCCCACACCATCCTCCAGAAATCATCGCACGTCTTCTGCAGCGGACCTGGACAGAAAAACGTTATTTTATATATCAGCATACAACAATACCTAGTAGGTGGATAACCAGTGTGGATTATTAGTAAGTTAGTAACTACGTAAAACATACTGACCTTGCGTTGAAATGAAAGCATTTTTTTGTTTGTAGCCATCCACAAAGTTGGCGTTTATGTAATCTGTTGAAGTGTCATTGTTTATAACAGACAGTAGAACACGAGAATGATCATAGCAAAGAACGTCTGTGTAACGGTTTTTAGCTTGGTTCTGTTTCAACCTGAAACCAAAAGAACCCGTAAACGAATACGAAATGATAATGATAAGGGTAAAATTGATAATTAACAATTAGGCACCTACTGCAGCCTATAAACTGGCCTGGAACTTTGTCGTCGTTTTGCAAAAACCCTCATCAAGATTGGAAGAGCCGTTCGAGCGTGATAGAGAGACAAACAAATAAGGGTACCTAACTAACATATAAGCTAATTTAAGTTTATCGGAGAATGTTAATAAGTAAGAATAACGTCTTACTTGGAATGATTGAACGTTCCACAAGGGGGTCTAGCTTTGACTTCTGCATACTCAGCAGTGAGTCCAGCCTTCCCTTTTGCTTTGACCCGTTCAACGAACTCTGTAAGGTTGGTACCCCCAGGGCTGTCGCAGTGGAGGCTGTCGTCATCCGAGAAGCCGCTGCTCGCTGAGGAGGGGGCCACAGGAGACGCTGATAATACACAAACATTTTAGTATTTTGAGAAACCCCAACTTTGAATGTCCATTTGTGAACCAGCACTAGGTAAATAGCTCAAATCGTGAACTCCAGCTGGGTGGTACAACGTAGAGGGGATACTACAATATAGAGGTGTGCCCATAATACAAGATCGAGCATGTTAAGCTAATCTCTCGATGGAACCACTCAGATACAGTCTTGTAGCCAGGGAGTGGAGGAGATTTTGTTCCTCCTGTCATGGATATTTTATTACTTCCTACCTCATTGCATACTAAAAGATGCATATAGTATCCATGATAATGTAGACAACTTTTATTCCACACCTAAGTCTAACCCAGGAATTTACCATTCAATCCCAAGGCCAAACCTGAAAGGAACTACATCAACACTTGTCTACTTTCATAGCTTCATCCGTTCAGGTTCCACCCATTCACAATTCCCCAGATCGAGAAGGTGGAATCTTGGAAGAACAAACAACGAAGAACCTCCTTCAATCGAAGAAGAATGCTTTGAGAATCAGGAACGTGAAACCGAAACCATGGAAGAACGAAAAACCCTCTTCAATGGTTTTACTTTCCAATCCTCAAAGCGTTCTCGACCCTTATCAATCCCGTTCTTCCTCAATCGAAGGGGGGGAGTTGGGCGCATGCCAAATATTATTATGGCAATGTTATTATTATGAACAGCTACAATGAAGCTCGGTATCAGCACACCTCTATACAACAGTTACACACCAGTGGTCACTATCCCATTGAATGTACTTATTATAATTCCAGTTAACATAAGGATAGGTAAAACTAACATGTTTCTATGTAGGTACGACGATCGATAAAAACAGAGGAGATAATATCCAAAAACTGAGATATCTTGTGATATTATACCATGTATTTCCAATACCGAACTAAAAATAATTAGTTTTTTGAAAATGTCTCTATCAAAAACTTCAAGCAGCATAAGTTACCAAGCACAGTGGAATCCACCCCAAGCCCACTTTGATAGAAGACTTTCCTACCTTTGATGCTTGCTGCAAAATACACCAATACTTCTACACAACCTACTTACAAGCAGATGAAACAATAACCTACTTGTTCCGAAATATGAGAGTTATTACCCGCAGCTTTAGGACGGAGCATTATAGTCCTAAACATCTCAGCATATACCTACGAATTTTATGCAGATATCCAAAACTACTATTGCCATCATGATTATTCGTACTTCAGTGCTGCTAGTAGCAATAAACTTACAAATAACTATGATACAAATACGTAGGTATGTTACTCATGTATTATAAAAAATATGAGTAGGTATGTCCCTAAACAGTAGGTAGCTACCTAATGATTTCGATTCACTAGATTTATAAGAGTAGGTAGATCTAGGGATTTTTTCGACAATGAGCTCTGCGCATGGTTATTTTTTACTTTTTCAATTGAATCGTCTCAGTGAGAGCTCTCCAAAAAGGGGTATCTGATGAGCGAAAACGGGTCTTGTATTAAAACTTTCTACACGTCGGGGGGGCTCAGCGCCTAGAATTTACTACGTCACAAGCGATCTTTCCACCCGTTTTGTCGTCAAACTTGGCGGAATTTCGAGCTGGAAATTGGCAAAAGGGGTTTTTGAGGGTGCTAAATCCAAATTTGAGGTAAAAAGTGGAAAATGCCTACCCATGCGCAGACTTATTCTGAGCTGGGAAACGAGAGGAGACACTTTACCTGCAGATTCCGTAGTTGGTTGCCACGATTCATGAGGTTGAGTAGTTATTTCGTCATCTTCTGATACAACTGGTGATTCAGTTTCCTCCTGATAGCATAAAACCAGAAATCAAACAGTAACTCAAACTCAAATCAAATAGAAATTCTAAAACTATTGATCAACTTGTGGCGCGCTTTTAGAGTTGAAATTTTGCATCTTTACCACACACAAGTTGGTTTTAGGCAATGCCCGACTGCCAAAATTCAAAGCTCCGTTTTATCTTACAAAAACATACAGAAATTAAAATTTCTTTATATGAATACCTGTGTAAGGTTGAAGGCGAAGAAATACGCTGGCTTCTTCAAGTAATTCCGTCCGACTAATTACGCCTTTCAATAATTCGGCCTCATCAGGGACATTAGTTTCGGTGGAGGTGGTTCACTATTCGTCAGATTAGGATCAAATAAGGCTTATATGTAGCAGAAAAGAGACATTAACTGGCTCAGGTGTAATGTTCAGAGGATGATAGTTTTACGGTTGCAAATACTTATGACATCTATGATTGCTATTCAAGTTACCAGCCAGTGGTAGTGTGAGCCTTATTAACTATGATGGATGTGTATTTGGGTCGTTTTTTATCTAAAAAACGCCAAAATTATCAAGAATTGTTGCACATACTAAATGGAGCCAGTGTCACAATAGATCAACTATGGTCTAAGTGACAAAGGGGGGAAACAAATGGAGCCAGTTAACTTGAATATTGCATCTCTACCATCTTTTAAATGTTATACCTGAGCCAGTTGATGTCTCATTTCTGCTACATATATGCCTTATTTGATCCTAATCTGACGAATAGTGAACCAACTCCACCGAAACTTATGTCCCTGATGAGGCCGAATTAAAAACGTCGAAACCAGTCGGACCAAATAACTTGAAGAAGCTAGCGTATTTCTTCAACCTCAACCCATTATACTCATAACTAGTATGGCAACACACAAAACTAAAATTTCTTTGTTGCACCAAAGATGGCGCATATTATTCTGCGACACTAAGGTAGGTATATCTAATATTATAGTGTTTACTATCTGTCTCTAGTTGCCGAGAGGTCAGAGGCACTAGTTCCCAAAGCAGTTCGTCTCCAAGGGGTTCAACTCCAGGGCGAGAATCGAAAATTTACATAGGGAGAAGGTCAAGTAATTTATTATTTATGTGTTAACTGGTAAATATTGAATCGAACTGAGATTTAAAAAAAATATAGTCCAATCTATCAATGGCACATTGTTTCCAAATGCGGAGCCTCGATCAGCTAGCGTCAATCCGAAAAGCATACTACAACTACACATCTAGTTTCATAATATGTTATTGATGAGTTAATATTCAACGTAAATATGCCCAAAATAATAATGTTCAACTCACGTTTGTTTGCACGTACTCGATCGCTTTATTTGCCATGGACTTGTGGCAGTAAAGCAACCAGGCATGATGGGCGACTTGAAGGCCCCCACCAAGGCCCACTGGAAGACTTTCCCTCGGAATGTGAACACTCAGCTGAAAATGTTCAGTCAAATCTTCATACGGTTACCTATCATTTCTAATGGTTAGGTTTCAATCATAATTGTCAATTAATTGTTACAATAAAATAAAAATTATCAAAGTGAAAAGGTGCAATAGATTCAGGTCAAACGAAGAAAGATGAATTTGAACGTTAACTAGTGCTTCACTAGTCATCAAATCGGCTAATTTTTCCAAGTCATTTCCATAGACATGAATATTCTATCTATAGTTATTCCTATAGATACCTATTATTCTAAGAATCACTCAGAAAAATCACCGAATACCGGTAGGAGTGGATTGAGAGAGTTAACGCGTAATTCAATGTACAGAATCTGACAAAAGTGTGTGACGCTGAAAAGTACGAATTTCTTATTTTTTTCTGGGTTTCTTTCTTAATATATGTTTTTTTTTTCTTCAAAATTGGCTCTTTATTCCATGCTACAACCGTATGAAAAAAGGCACTGATTTAGGTGACCATTAAACTACCCAACTGGAAATACTCAATGTCTAGACATACTTATGAGTATAAAAGTCAATTATTGAACATACACAATATTATTTTTGTGTAGTGTGATGAATGTGTAGCCTGGTCATATCCAACTTACCTGAGGAAGACTGACTGTGAAGACTCTATCTCGAAGTTTTTCTCTGACGAAAAGACGAAGGATTTTGAATGGGGCTTTAAACCATAGTGGTGCGGTGACTATGAGAACTTTTTTCAGCTTAGCTGGATAACCACCCTGTAAAAAATATGATAAGTTCCAGTAAATATATTAAAACGTCTTTTTAAGACTCCCATCAACTGCAGAATTCGCGGCTGAGAAATGGGGCTGGTTACCCCAGGTGCTTACAGCTTATCTGCCTTTATCACCAATCTAAGTCACGAAACTGTGTTAATCCCAATCTCAAATGGTTCCAATCAACGAGATGGGCAAAAAATGTAGACCCTATTGCTATTCATTGAAAATTTTTACATACGTAATTATTAAACCTTTCGAAAAACTGTTAATCTTTATTACCCATAAATCCACTGGAACCATTGGACATTGATTTATTTTACGGTTACGAGCAAAATAGTGGACAAAGAATGGAAATGGAATGGGGAGTTCCGGTGGGTCGGAATTTTGCATTTTCGACTTCAAATCCGGATTCAGCACCCTTGGAAACCCCTTGATTGTAATTTTCAGCTCAAAATGTTCATTAGGTTAGGTGTAAAACGGGTGAGGAGATTGCGCGTGACGTCATCTGGTCTGTGGAGCAGAGGGTGCAGGGTAGGTGATGCCATCTTTATCGTTTTTACGGCACTCGTTTTCGCTCACTTCCAATCATCGGATACCCCACATACAGCACCTTTTTGGAAAGCTCTCACTGAAATCTTTCAGTTTAAAGAATAAAATAGAACATCCGGAATCGCCCATTGTAGATCCCCGACAATTTGAAACGCGAGGGATTTTGATAAAGAGTTCGATTTACTGAATATGTTTCTAGTTTGAATTAACGAGAGGTGCGGATTTGAAAAAAATCGAATGAAACGAGAGAGTTGATGAGCGAATTTTCAAAGAATCATTTTGACCTATTTTGTGGATGCATATTATAGGAAATTTTGCGCTGATTCCGAATGTACCATATATTATGTTCTTATGTTTAATATGGTAATTTACACCAAACAAATTTAAAAAAACACTTTTTCTAACCCATAATTTTCAAAATTTTACCCCTTGGAAGTACTTATTCCAAAAGTTCTGGCCAACGAACTCATCTTTTCTTTTGTTATTATTGATATATT
>JAEMON010000007.1:10869837-10882665 GCA_030264115.1 Lygus lineolaris
AGTGTTTGAAAATAACAAACAAACAAAAACAACGCATGCAGTTAAGAAAAGCTTTAGAAAAAATGCAAAGTACTAAATTACGAACAAAAATAATAACAAAAGTGCAAACAATTAATTAAAAAATTGTTACAACACAACAAAAACGTGTCTCGACGAAATATTTTTGCCAACAGAATGAATTGAGATGATTGATTTGATATTTTAGGTACTTCGAAAGCTTAGAACGTTCTTACCGATGTCGATAGAAAATGATGAGTGCAAGAATTATAACTGGCTTATTGCTACCTCTTCATCTGCTGATAATTTTGTTATCTTTATTTGAACTAACTCCTTGCAACAGTTGAAATGAAAACTGCGAAATCCTCAGGAATTGGCAAAAATACTTCCAGACGAAGACAAGTGAAATCAACGTAGTAAAGGGTAAAACGAAAAATAAATAAATAAATAAAACTGTTGAAAAAACTCAAATAACAGCAGCAAACAATGATGCATACATTTTGAGCTGCATCTACTTTTGGCGTAGGTGTGTATTAGCTTCAGGGCATTTTGTACTAATGCGATTTTAGCGCAATTTCAATCTAAAAGCTAAAAACCAAAATCACAAAAAATGCACACGCGAAAAAGGTTTCAAATCTCTTTCTAAAGGAGAAGAGCGATATCTTACGATTCACCGGATTCGGCGCGCTCTTCTGCCCTCTCCAAATCAGCCTCAACCATGGCCAATTTACGAGCGACCTAACCAGAAATGGGCGAAAAAACAAAACAAAATGAACAAAAAATTAGTCACAACGAAACTGGAAAGTTGATTTCAATGATCAACAATGTAATTTAATTTTTGTTTTCCATAATTTCCAGAAAAAGACTTGTAAACAGCGAAAATTATTTACTTACTGAGTGGTTAACTTTTCAAATTGTTGGCAAAGCTTTATCTACGTTCAGTGGGGGCAAAATATAGTATTTTTGGAACTATTGGATCATCAAGAGTAGTCTAGTGTTTTGAAGAAATTCGCAGTTCAATTTTATACTTTAGTGGAGCTAACCACATTCTGATGAAGTGACTATTACACGTAACTACAGGGCAGAACGAAATGAGAACGAAGCAGATACCCCTTATGCAAAATGTGGGTTTTGGCTAGACCAGCAAACAAATTCTATCAAAACCTTCAAATTTTCAATACATTTCGGAGTGAAGTCTCCATACTCTTCTTTCTTCTTTGATGACGTTGATCAGCTTCACATGACAAATCAATCTCTAGTTCAAGAATTCAACAAACAAATCACCTATGTAAATACATAGTACGCACCTACATTATTTGACAAACAAATCACCCATCAAGAAGCGAAAATTATAGAATTGATTTCTCAGGTGTTTCGAAAACAACTAAACTATAACGACGTCATCGTATTATTTCGGCAAACTCACCTGACAGTACGCAATTACTGCCAAAAACTCGAATAATTTGCAGAGAAACCAATTGAGAAGTTTTGATAAAAATTTATTTAAATGCTAAATTAATAAAAACAGTATTTTATTACGATAAAACTCAAAAACATATTTATTCGATCAATAACAAACAACACCAAGCAGAAGTCGGTCCAATAACTCGCTAGGTCTTCAATAGTATTATTCAAGAATAAATGTTAATTTAATTTCAAATTAAAATTTTTTTTAAGCAAATATTGGAGG
The DNA here is from genome assembly GCA_030264115.1 of Lygus lineolaris. Classification (NCBI taxonomy): domain Eukaryota; kingdom Metazoa; phylum Arthropoda; class Insecta; order Hemiptera; family Miridae; genus Lygus; species Lygus lineolaris. The sequence goes on from JAEMON010000007.1 coordinate 10,871,525, forward strand.
GACCAATAAAGTTATATGTAATTTTCTTGCAGGTGCACCACAAGCTAAGAAGAAAGAATGGTGAACCACAATGATCAACATTCTCAAATTAATCTCGTTTATTCAAATATATAATATCTTTGATGAAAATTCATGAATAAATAACAGTGGTATATATTATTTGATTACATACAATTCGTTAAGGCCTCAGTTTCGTCCGAAATACCTAAGTATAAAAATTGTAACATTTTCCTTAATCTAAGAGAAGAAAGAAACTTAGTAAAATTTAAAAAAAGAAGAGAAATTCACTCTTAAGCCACATGGAATGGGACGACTTTGATCTTAATTTTGTCTAAAGCCTAAAAAAAGAAATACATGGAAGCAGTATTAATATTCTGAAGACTACCCATTGCACGACTGCATAGTTTTAGTAAGTTTATATAATTTTATATATAATATAGGTAAACTCTATAAGAGAAAACTTGGTGTTTTCGTTTCCTTCATAATTAGTGACTACGTAATCACAGTGTTTTTTACAACCTAACACTGATATTAGAATTTCAAGGGAGATAACGATACAAAAATACATAGGAAAGAGATTTTCAGAAGTACCTAAATTGATTAGGAAAGGTGATGACTACGATTTAAATGACGCGAATTCTACTACTATATTAAACACTCTGACGTTTGACCTCAAAAACTACATAAATGGTGAGCAAGAACAGATTTGCCACCTTTATAAGGCTGTGGCACAGAGTGTACGCGTAGGCACTATGTTTACGCTAAGATCTACTTGAAGGGTTAACATTTTGGAAGAATAACAAGTAAAAATTGACATAATTCCTAAGGTGAGTATAATAAGGATATTGAGGAGCTGACGTTCTCGAGATATCAACAACCGCACTGGACACAACGAATCGGAAACGACCCCCCCCCCCCCCCCCCCCCCCCCCCCCCCCCCCCCCCCCCCCCCCCCCCCCCCCACGCGGCCCAACCCACCCATTCCGATCGCGCACAGGCCCGGACATTATTTTCCAGTTCAGTATAGAAAATAGTTCGGAAACGCACAACCCTAAATAATAAAATCTAGCTGAGTAACTGACGACACTGTAAACAAAACAGGGTAAAACAAAAAAACTTGGCATTAAACATTTTGGTTAAAATTTCAACGAATCGTGCCCACTTCCAATCAAACCTCGGCCTTACCAACGGAGGAGTGATTCAAGTTGGCCATTCAAGTACATATTTGAAGACTAATAATATCGAAAACCATTATATATTATGAGCTGAGAATTCATGGCAGTAGGTACACGACAAAAAAACATGCTGATAAGAGAAATCACACAGGAGGGTTATCTGGTTTTAATGGGAATTCACAACTGAAGAGCTTTGAGTAGGTGATTAAAACTAAATCAGAAGATGAGGCCATGACCGACTAATGATTGAGATAATAACAGAGCAACATCATCTTAGGTGTCGAAGGTACACCTAATTTATTATTTTTTTTTTTTCAATTTTTGAAACGAAATCGTATTTCCCCGGAATATCAATCAGTAAATTTGGGAGTCAGAATCAATGATTACCATTTAACTTGAATTTACCTACTTCAAGAATTTATATACGTAGGTAAGGAGTTTCGAATGACCCAGAAAAGTATCAAACGAGCAGAACTTGACAAACTCAACGCTACAAATGGAAAACGCAGTGAATTTTTATGAAATTGGGAAGCTGAGGAACAGATATTGAAATTGGTCATAATAGCTCAAACCATTCTGTAAAAATAGCACAAAAATCATTCTTTTTATCAAAATTTTGGGTAAGATATACGTGTTGGAGAAAATTAGGAGCCGCAAGCTGAGGCTTCTAAATATCCGAATGTACTCGTAGAAGCTGCTGCCAGCACAGATTTTCTAATGAATAATAGTTGAACTTGGAAAAACGAAGCAAAATAAAAACATGTAGGTGGGATCCTTGATTGAACCACCACAATCCTGCTATTATTCCAAATTCCAGTTTGTGGTGGCTTTTACTTGCAATTAGTGCGAGTCTAAAGGATGTCTAGATATGCACTGAAAATAAGGCTAATAATCTCAAAAATTTCTAACCTCAAAAAAGGTGCTAACTAACGATATTTTCTAAATAGGTTACTCAAAGCTCTTGCAGAAACTAGGACCAAACTTCCAACAGAATTTGAAGTTTCACCTCATCGTATTTCTTATCGGCTTCTTCAGCCAGGAACCTAGCTTCCTTGAGCTGGTTTTCAAGAGCGTCCATTCGCTCTTCATCGGCCAAGCTTCTGTTTTCAAGGATCTTGCGCTGTCTGTGAGGAATCAGTTTAAAAAGGTGAGTGGCAAATTTGATGAAAATGTCGAGGAAACAAACGTGTGGTTGAAGGAAGAGGATTGGGAGTCGTTGCGGAACAATCACGTCAACTCACATGACAATTTGTAAAATAATTGAAGAAATCGTAATATTTTTTACTGTACAGTAAGTATTGAGCATCAGGGGTGAATATCCTCAGCTAGTAAGAATAATGAGGGTACATAATGCTGATCATCTATCATTGTGGATTAATTAGTCATGATCATGGGTTGGTTTGGTATTGATTGGTATGTTCCATTAGCATTCTTTCACATCCACTCGTTGTAAACTGAACAAATCAAGATCAACTGTTTAATAAGGTATTTTCTTAAGGAGATGGAAACGGTTTTTCAAGTTTAAAACAGGAAAATTGGTAGGTAATAATATCCCCATAAATATCAGGTTTTCTGGACTAGGTAACTACCTATATCACTATCCTGATAATTTAATCTAGAATATTAGCCAATTTCTTGCAAAAGATTTCCATACAAATAAGCACATTATAGAATGTGTCAACAAATAAGCACATATAGAATTTGCCAACAAATATTATTTTCTTGTCAAACTTTACCCATTACTGATAAGAACTAATTGAAAAAACAAACAAACTTACAATCAGGAGTCAAACAGATGATTGTTCTGCACCGATGAATGACATGAAGGGAAAGGACAGATAGGAGCCCATCCTGTTGTGATCGAATGAACCGAACGAACCAATAATGGTTCGAAATAACTTCCCATTATCAGCCACCACCTGTTTGCCGGAACTCTCACGGGTTTCGTCCAATTGTTTTAATTGACTACAGAATAATTCCCTTCGTTTCAAGAAGATTTCGTACGACACTACTTAAGGCATATCACAGATCATAGAGTTAAGATCACAAATCATATACTTAAGTATACCTACTTACATCTATGAACTGTGATAAGTGCCTACATCACAATTTCATAGATGTTATAAACATTTCGAAAATATCATACCAAATGTCACGAAACCCACGTTCCGAAGGGAATTTTCTGAGCCAATTCATTTATCGGTGTATTTTCCAACTCACCTCTTCGTATTTCTTATCTGATTCTTCTGCGATGAGTTTAGCTTGAGCTAATTGGGCCTCGAGGCTACCGACTCGGTCATCTTCCATGTTCGTCTTGTTTTCCAGAGCTTTCCTTATCCTTCAAAAACAATTATTGGGCAAAAACAACACTAGTTAGTCCAAAATAAAAAATAATTCAAACCAATAGGAGACAAATTTAGTCATGCACTTAGTCAAAAGCACAGAAACAGACTGGATTTGTATAACTTTGAACTGGAATTTTATTCCCAACAGACAGACATGATCCAAGTTTTCGTGGGTCCCCAGAATATTATTGTTAAAAACACAAAAATATGACATTATTTTTAGATATTTCACATAACCTCCTCAATCAATCTCAAGCAAATAAAACAGATATTAGTGTGAATTACTGAAGTCAAACTTTGCTCAAGAGTCAGGGGGATGAAAGACAATATTCATGTTTTGGTACTAAGAAGACGTATATAACGAGGTTTTAAATTTAAATGATATTTTTAAACCCTAAACTTATGTTTTATTCTCCCAAGCCCATCTAACACATTATTACATAAGTAACCCATTTTGCGGTTTACTTGTAGATGATATTAATACAATAAAACAATATAATATTGAAATACCCATTCCACTAGTCAAGAATCTAGGTTTATCAACCACCTCTCACCGAACAAGGAACGCAGTTTGCTCCAAGCCATAAGCTAGGCCTCCAAATCTGGGTTAAGTGACTGTAGTAATCGTTTCCCGTCTATTAATAGGAAATTCTTGGCATTCTCAGCCCCTGTACGCCTGCGCTTCTTTTCTTTCCGAGATGAATGTGTATTTCATGAAGACACAGATTGGATACCTATTTGTTGTAATTATTTTTATTTTTATTTCTACTTTTCATGTACGAATCAGTGCCTAAATAATTTGAATACCGAAAGTAAATCATATTGGTAATTACTTGGAATATTATGGAGACTTTCCATAAACTGCAACCTGCTATCCACAGAGACTGGACAGTAAAACGGGTGGAAATAAATGTTGAAATTGGAATTTTGGAAATTGGAAGAAATAAAATAATAAATGTTGAAAATTTGAATTTTGGAAATTGGAAGAAACTGTGGTGATGGGCCTCTCAACTGTATGACGTAGATTTTTTAAACACATTTTTGACTTTCATGAATTGATCATGAAAGGAAAATAGCAATAGACAAAAACATGGTTGAATAAAAGGAAACCTGAACACTAATGTTAGTCATGACGCGACACGTGTAAGCTAACCAAGTAGGTTAACAAACGCAGAGAAGGATTATGAAGAATAAAAGCAGGAGTTAGCGATGGCGCACCCAACAAACCCAAAAAGACTTATGTAACCAATACAAGGTTAAGCACACGAGATACTGACCTGACTCCAGCCAAGATAATTCGTAATGATCCCATCACCTTTTTACGGGTAGAAACTGATAATGTGAAGTTATAAAGACGAAAAATATGAGGGAACAGATGAAAAGCGAATATTGGGCTCGTGAGAGATGATGATGACAACACGGAAGAAATGAAAGGTTTCGGAGAGTGGTAAGTAAAATTTGGGATAACAAAAGGAATCTCACTGCTTTCAACACAAAACACCAAAATTATGATTTTTACAAGAAAAAAACAGTAATGATGGTTGAGTAGAGAAATGTCAATTTGGAGAGAATGTTAAGAAATGAAGAAAAATCAAAACGATGGAGGAATTAAGAAAACGACCAATCTTTCGTCATGGCAATGAGATTCCTGGGAATATACAATACAATACAGATAGGTATATAAAATATCGCACACCTCTTTTAAACCTTTCGTGAGTCGATAATGTAAAGTGTACATGCATGTGTGAATACAAGAATATTGAAGGCAATTATTTCACGTTGAATTCTGAAAAGAAGTCAACGGGATTCCTCCTTGTACTGGGTGGGTCCAATTGATATGGGACACTAACAACGATATTAGCACAAATCTTAAAATATAATATTGCTTGAGAAACGAAGCAGTGATGTTAAATTTGGAATGTATGGCGACTTCTCAAGGACCTTCGAAGAAATCTACGCCAATAATGATTTGGGGAGCTTGACTGTGCATGATATGGAGAAGAAGCTATATTAACGCTGAAGGAAAATTGGATGTACGAGAAAACTGAATTAAATTTGATTTTCAATGGTAGTTCTATTGTCAATAGTTGTTATCGACAGTCCCGTTTTATCAACAACAAGTATTTTTCTTCTTACATACATTCATAATTTACGTTAAGAAAGTAAATATTAACAAGAAATGCGATCGAGAAAGTAGAAATGATAAGGACGTTTCCGCTGCCCTATCGGGTTTACGTAACTCAGACCCCCACACATACACAACATCAGACCCAAGTAGACACAACATCCTTCGATAAAAATCGTAGCGGAATGTGGAGCTATCAGGTCGAAATCGGTCAAGGAATTTGATATTCGAAGTAGCTGAAAAAAAACTCAACATTTCGAAACAAAGAAGGAGATCAAGAGGGGTAAAGAAGGTTTCTCTGAACCTCAACCTCGATTCGAAAAGTTGGAGTGATTTTATTTGGATTGATTCACTCGATAGAACATCGATCAATTATTCAAGAAGTTTCCAAGGGGTAACCTGTGCTCTCAAGTGACCAGACTGTGTACTAATACAGTTTGTTATTTCAGGTACTTATTTTGATTCCATATTTGCAGTGGGTTACAGGATGGATTGCGGTGGACTTAATACCTTTCAGACTCATCGGCGGCTTGGGAGGCCTCGGCGAGCTTGGCGGTGGCGGTGGCCAACCTCTCTTCTGACCTCTCCAGGTCTTCTTCCAAGAGCTGAATACGCCTGTTCAGGGCAGCGACTTCACTCTCAGCCTGAAATCATACAAGTTAGAAAGGTAAGTATTGAAATAGGTCGCGAGGTATTGTGAATGAATGCAGCAGAAATCGTAGAAAGATTTCGAAATGAAGAGTAGGTATTCAATTGTAGAATACGAATGAAATTTTTCATGGAACATGAACCTAAAGGAGTGCTTCCCTGGATTACTTTGCCGGGTAGACGAAAACAACAATATTATCAAGTAGTCAGTTTCGGAGGCAACGATTAACAAAAACACAGACAAACGACGCATGGAACCAAAAAATTCATTCAAAAAGCTACAAAAATCCAAATGGATTGTTGTTAGTTAGGTCGATTAAATAGATTCGAAACAATTAGGTACCTACCTATGGATTCCTAATTCTCAAAGAAACAACCCCATCCGTTTCCTTCGCATCCCACGTTTTCGATTCACGGTCAGATCATATTGTGGGCAGATAAGTTGATGTACTTCAACGTACTATAGTCTCAACATCAAGGAAACTACGAAACTTAACGAGAAAATTATTAACGGGACAATTCGAAGTTTGAACAAAAGGCAATGACTAGCGGTGGTTATCTTGCTTTCAACTTGGTCTCAGTTGTTCTTCTACAAAATAAAGTACACCTCTGTTGTTCTTTCCTGATTGTTCGCCTTCCGGATGTTCCCTCACTCCACGGGAGAATAACTGTACTGTACCTCCTAATGTGTTAAGAAGAATCTTGCTTTTTAGCACATTTTCTTAAGCAGAAAGTTTGACGTCAATGAACTGCGAAGAGTAAGTTAAGTAACAATTTTTTGTAAAGAGTAAACTTTTTTTTGGGGGGAGGGGGGATAAAATTGAATAGAATTTTCGAATTCCAGAACAGTTTGAAACGCTTTCGAATGAGCCATTTGGTATTTTGTGGGTCTTTTGATGGAAGGAGGAAATATCGAGATAATTTCATACATTCTTCTCGAGCAAGGGTTTTCGAACTGCTTCAAGAACTTGATCCTCACAATGCACTCGTACCTGGACAGCCGACTCAATTGCCAGCATGTCTTCTGTCAAACTAACAAAGTAATACACGCAAGGACGTATCCAGCAGTGTTTGGAAAATCCAATTTTTTCGTCTCTCGAGGCTCTGGTTACTAATTTCCCATGTTCAATCATACCGTTGGAACCGTTTGAGACTCTAGAATAGTAATTTGAGACTGTAGAATTGTTGTTGTGTATTGTATTGTGTTGTTGTCATTCGGGGGCCGATACCCGACAATCTGATAATATAGCATTGTAATAGAACCGAAGGGAATCAATCAAACGAGTAATTAGAGATAAATACACATAAATCATGTGTTAATCACTTTTTTAAATACATTTGTTCTTGCTATGAAGTTGTATTATATTCTACAAATTGTCTTTTCCAAGTTTTCTTTTCTTTTCCATAAGTTCCACTTTTCTTTTCCAAGGCAGAAATTAGCATTTCTGAGTTACCTACCAAACCTGTTTCGGTGACAAAAAATTATGATACGGTTGGCTCTAAATTACCAAAAACGATGCATTATTAATTTTTAGTATCTTCTGTAATAAAGGGACAATTACACTCAGGATTCTCTGCCTAGGATGGACAAAGGGAAAATAGCTGTTAATAGGAAGGAAGTGTATTGTACTCCTTGCACGGAGAAGGCATGCGGACGACTCGAGACGCCACACACGGCTAAATGGAACAAGGATAAAACCGATAGGACCTGCTAAGCAAAGTGAATGAACAATAAAGACTGCGAAGCGTACGACAGAAGTCTGCAGGGAAAGAACGTGCCCGAAGGGGTCCGGGATGCGAGGCACGGACGGCGACGAGGGGGTCCAGCCGTCCATACAATGGCCCCTCAGTTCACAGCGGTCTGGGGAACACTTCGAACGATCTTCAAGGTTGGAATTTTTCTACACGACCCAATCAATAGCGTTCATCGGCATCTACCTGAGTTTCTAGGATCACAGTTTTGATTCTACACAGCAACATTTCCTTCCCAGAATCGATCATGCCCCTGATAAATACATCTACCACTCGAATGCTTAGTAACATTATACTGACCAGGCTATTGAGCTACTTATGCAGCTGATTGACTTAGCGGTATTCAATATTTGCTAATAAAGAATTAATCATTATCCCCATTTCAGTATTTTCAGCCTAGTCATGGACTGGAGTGAAGCTGAATCTCCCTCATATCTTGACATACCAGGAACTACTCAAAAATTGACTTGAATTTTGATTTAGGCCATTTAACAATATGATGGTCCCAACTATACTTACTGTCCTCAGCTACCATGTAATTTTGCTCGAATCTTCTACTAACTGTCCTCAACCACTATGTAATTTTCTTGAATAGAAATCTTAAAATAGGTAATCGGAGGAAGGACTATATACCTTACTTACTATCCGTATCTTAATTTCCCAGTAGACTTTCATGGGCTGTTCAATCGATATTTCAGCTCTTTTTTGAACAAAAGTCTGATTTATAAAGTACCTAGGTACCTTCTTGGATACATACTCAGTTCTTACCCGAATCACTATTCAAATTTAAGCCATATTTCCATGAAATTCGTGACATACTTGCAGGTAAATCATAAACTACCCCATCTATGTATCAGTCCCTCAAAATAATCCAGGTCTAGGCCCTGAACTCTGAGATCTAGGCTCTTGGGGTGCTGAGAGGGGTGAACACGAGAAAGGCAGTTCACACGTCTGACAGGAGGAAACACGGCAGAATGAACAATCGTGTCACCGCAAACGACAAGTTTAGTGGCGAGCAGCGAGGTCAGAGCCCAGCTTTGCCTCTTGGAGTTTTTCTCGCCTTCTGACCATAAAAATCAACGAGCCTGGGAGGTCGGTCATCAACTAGATGAGGTCACACACTAGAAACAGACGGAGGAAGGTGATGGGGATTACGAGAGCCGCATACGGATTAGGTGGTACAGGATGGATTAGCTGTTATGTGGCAGGCGGCAGGCCCATTCTAACCGCAATTGCAACCGCTACTGGAAGAGAGTTATCACTTTATAATTTGAATTAACATTTAGAGGATTGAGATACTAAAATCCAAGGAGAATCCCCAAGAAAGAAAGCTGGTGAACTAAATACGTTCCAGACGCAACAGACGTTGGTCGGAATTCGGCATTTTCGACGTTTCAACCTCAGTTCCACCTCGTTTCGATTCAGGTTTAGCACCCTACAAATAAACTTGCACAAATTTTCAACTCCGAGATCCGATTATTTCAAGGTAGAACAATTAGAAACTAAACAGGTAAAAAAAAACTACTAAACTTTTGATAAAAAGAGAGCGTTCTACGCCGTTGACGTCATCAATCAATGGATGAATATTTTTGTTCCATCCGAGAATCCAGAGATGCATGGGATAACTTCCTCGTGTCTTTTTGTCATGTTGTGCAGCCAGCAGCAACAATTACAAAACAATCTACAAGGGTATTTTACTAAATAAATTTGCCATAACATATTTTAGGTACTTAGTATTACAAAAATACTATAGAAAAGTTAAATTCATGCATCATGAGTCGATGAGCGAATTTTCAAAGAATCATTTCAACAGCTTTTTGTGGGCGACTCTAATAGGAAATTTTGCCCTGATTCCGAATATACCGTATATTCTACGGTATATTTAAGTCTACGGTATGTTAATGTCTATGTTTAAGATAGTAATTTACACCAAAAACCTAGAAAAAACACAATTAATTTTCCAAATTTGACCCCTTGGAGTACTCCAAAAATTCTGACCAACGAACTCATCCTTTCTTTTGTTATTTTTGACAGTTTGAAATTTTTTGGAACTTTTAGGTCGATCCCAGGGTCAGATAATATCGTCTGGAGTGACACATAGGTTCCGATCATTTTGAGATAGACAAAACCAACACTCATTACAGAGATATATATATACATACAAACATATGAAAAGTGTTGTGTCCACAAACCGTTTCGGAATGGTCTGAAACGAATTTCCACGGTGAAAATTCTTCAAATCTTGCATTACTAAAATTTAAAATTCGCCAATAACCATGCAAATACGCCATGCAAATACGCCCGCTGGCCCTCTTTCATTGCTCGTTTGAGGGATATTATTCTGGCTACGGATTGGCTGTTTGAGGACCAATCAATATGCCCGTTGACTGATGACGTAGGCGTATTAAACACCAGTTATTTTGCTTCCTACTTTTGAATCTTCGAATTTCAAACTATTTTTTAAATATCAATAGCTTCCTACTTTAAGAATGTTTTCGCAACCGTTTTTCGTAGGTGAAGAGTTGAAACTTGGGAAGCTCATTGTGCCATTATAGATAAGAGTGTTTTCTAAATACGAGCAGAAATGAGAATAAGGAGACATAAAACTAACAAAAACATGTATTAGTCGTTATGAGTGAATTATTGCTCGATATGAGTCATCCAAATGCCTTTTAAGAAGAGGTAGAGGTATGAGGCAAGTCATTTGCGTTATCGAAGACTTTACGAAAAACAACCAGAGTGACTTCTCCAAACAAGATCCAGAAAAACACACGCCCAGCCTCAGATGACAGCTTGATGAACGTCTATCGCCCCGATTGACGAGAGTCCTTGGGGTCCAACGGAGCCTGTGCGAGGGAGACAATTCGTTCCCCACCGCCTCAGAATCAAAAACTCGGGGTCCCAGACTCCTGTCCGAGAGCAATGCACTCTGCCGGACTCGAGCGATGGTGATGCGTCATGTGGCTTCTTAAAAGAACGTGAAATCGGAACTGTTGAATCGCCTTTCACGCCGAAGATGCAACAACAACACCGTCCAAAACTGTTCGCAAACCAGAGGTCACGACATGTTTTTGTGTTCAGAAATGGCGAAAATAA